>CAXIUP010000074.1:160000-169612 GCA_964035015.1 Corallium rubrum | reverse complement strand
GCTCGTATGAGACTAGACAGACAGACAGACTCGTATGACAGACAGACAGACAGACAGTGTGACAGACAGACAGACAGACAGACTCAGACAGACTGACAGACTGACTGACAGACAGACAGACAGACTGACAGACAGACTCGTATGACAGACAGACAGACAGACAGACAGACAGACAGACAGACTCGTACAGACAGACAGACAGACAGACTGACAGACAGACAGACAGACAGACTGACTGACTGACTGACACGTATAACTGACAGACTGACTGACTGACTCGTATGACTGACTGACTGACTGACTGACTAGACTGACTGACTGACTGACTGACTGACTCGCATGACTGACTGACTGACTGACTGACTGCATGACTGACTGACTGACTGACAGTCGCATGACTGACTGACTGACTGACTGACTGACTGACTGACTGACTGACTGACTGACTGACTCGTATGACTGACTGACTGACTGACTCGTATGACTGACTGACTGACTGACTCGTATGACTGACTGACTGACTGACTCGTATGACTGACTGACTGACTGACTGACTCGTATGACTGACAGACTCGTATGACTGACAGACTGACTGACTCGCGTAAAGTGACTGACAGACTGACGGCTCGTATGACTGACAGACTGACTGACTCGTATGACTGACAGACTGACTGACTCGTATGACTGACAGACTGACTGACTCGTATGATGACTGACCCACTGACTGACTCGTATGACTGACTGACTGACTCGTACTGACAGACTGACTGACTCCCATGACTGACAGACTGACTGACGATGACTGACAGACTGACTGTGACTCAAGCAGATGACTGACAGACTGACTGACTCGTATGACTGACAGACTGACTGACTCGTATGACTGACAGACTGACTGACTCGTATGACTGACAGACTGACTGACTCGTATGACTGACAGACTGACTGACTCGTATGACTGACTGACTGACTGACTCGTATGACTGACTGACTCGTATGACTGACACCGACTGACTGACTCGTATGACTGACTGACTGACTGACTCGTATGACTGACTAACTGACTGACTCGTATGACTGACTGACTGACTGACTGACTGACTGACTCGTATGCCTGACTGACTGACTGACTCGTATGACTGACTGACTGACTCGTATGACTGACTGACTGACTCGTATGACTGACTGACTGACTGACTCGTATGACTGACTGACTGACTGACTCGTATGACTGACAGACTGACTGACTCGTATGACTGACAGACTGACTGACTCGTATGACTGACAGACTGACTGACTCGTATAAGTGACTGACAGACTGACTGACTCAGCCTGTTGGACTCGTATGTTGACTGACAGACTGACTGACTCGTATGACACAGACTGACTGACTCAGTATGACTGACAGACTGACTGACTCGTATGACTGACAGACTGACTGACTCGTATGACTGACAGACTGACTGACTCGTATGACTGACAGACTGACTGACTCGTATGACTGACAGACTGACTGACTCGTATGACTGACAGACTGACTGACTCGTATGACTGACAGACTGACTGACTCGTATGACTGACAGACTGACTGACTCGTATGACTGACAGACTGACTGACTCGTATGACTGACTGACTGACAGTATGACTGACCGACTGACTGACTCGTATGACTGACAGACTGACTGACTCGTATGACTGACAGACTGACTGACAGAGACTGACTGACAATGCGACTGACAGACTGACTGACTCGTGATGACTGACAGACTGACTGACTCGTATGACTGACAGACTGACTGACTCGTATGACTGACAGACTGACTGACTCGTATGACTGACAGACTGACTGACTCGTATGACTGACAGACTGACTGACTCAGACTGACTGATGACTGACAGACTGACTGACTCGTATGACTGACAGACTGACTGACTCGTATGACTGACAGACTGACTGACTGACTGACTGATGACTGACAGACTGACTGACTCGTATGACTGGACAGACTGACTGACTCGTATGACTGACAGACTGACTGACTCGTGATGACTGACAGACTGACTGACTCGTGACTCGTTTTGACTGACAGACTGACTGACTCGTATGACTGACAGACTGACTGACTCGTATGACTGACAGACTGACTGACTCGTATGACTGACTGACTGACTGACTCGTATGACTGACTGACGAGAAGACTGACTCATCGTATGACTGACTGACTGACTGACTGACTCGTATGACTGACAGACTGACTGACTCGTATGACTGACAGACTGACTGACTGACTGACTGACTGACTGACTCGTATGACTGACTGACTGACTGACTCGTATGACTGACTGACTGACTGACTGACTCGTATGACTGACTGACTGACTGACTGACTGACTGACTGACTCGTATGACTGACTGACTGACTGACTGACTCGCATGACTGACTGACTGACTGACTGACTGACTGACTGACTCGTATGACTGACTGACTGACTGACTCGTATGACTGACTGACTGACTGACTGACTGACTCGTATGACTGACTGACTGACTGACTCGTATGACTGACAGACTGACTGACTCGTATGACTGACAGACTGACTGACTCGTATGACTGACAGACTGACTGACTGTATGACTGACAGACTGACTGACTCGTATGACTGACAGACTGACTGACTCGTATGACTGACAGACTGACTGACTCGTATGACTGACAGACTGACTGACTCGTATGACTGACAGACTGACTGACTCGTATGACTGACAGACTGACTGACTCGTATGACTGACAGACTGACTGACTCGTATGACTGACAGACTGACTGACTCGTATGACTGACAGACTGACTGACTCGTATGACTGACAGACTGACTGACTCGTATGACTGACAGACTGACTGACTCGTATGACTGACAGACTGACTGACTCGTATGACTGACAGACTGACTGACTCGTATGACTGACAGACTGACTGACTCGTATGACTGACAGACTGACTGACTCGTATGACTGACAGACTGACTGACTCGTATGACTGACAGACTGACTGACTCGTATGACTGACAGACTGACTGACTCGTATGACTGACAGACTGACTGACTCGTATGACTGACAGACTGACTGACTCGTATGACTGACAGACTGACTGACTCGTATGACTGACAGACTGACTGACTCGTATGACTGACAGACTGACTGACTCGTATGACTGACAGACTGACTGACTCGTATGACTGACAGACTGACTGACTCGTATGACTGACAGACTGACTGACTCGTATGACTGACAGACTGACTGACTCGTATGACTGACAGACTGACTGACTCGTATGACTGACAGACTGACTGACTCGTATGACTGACAGACTGACTGACTCGTATGACTGACAGACTGACTGACTCGTATGACTGACAGACTGACTGACTCCAAGTGACTGACAGACTGACTGACTCGTATGACTGACAGACTGACTGACTCGTATGACTGACAGACTGACTGACTCGTATGACTGACAGACTGACTGACTCGTATGACTGACAGACTGACTGACTCGTATGACTGACAGACTGACTGACTCGTATGACTGACAGACTGACTGACTCGTATGACTGACAGACTGACTGACTCGTATGACTGACAGACTGACTGACTCGTATGACTGACAGACTGACTGACTCGTATGACTGACAGACTGACTGACTCGTATGACTGACAGACTGACTGACTCAGTATGACTGACAGACTGACTGACTCGTATGACTGACAGACTGACTGACTCGTATGACTGACAGACTGACTGACTCGTATGACTGACAGACTGACTGACTCGTATGACTGACAGACTGACTGACTCGTATGACTGACAGACTGACTGACTCGTATGACTGACAGACTGACTGACTCGTATGACTGACAGACTGACTGACTCGTATGACTGACAGACTGACTGACTCGTATGACTGACAGACTGACTGACTCGTATGACTGACTGACTGACTGACTGACTCGTATGACTGACTGACTGACTGACTGACTCGTATGACTGACTGACTGACTGACTCGTATGACTGACTGACTGACTGACTCGTATGACTGACAGACTGACTGACTCGTATGACTGACAGACTGACTGACTCGTATGACTGACAGACTGACTGACTCGTATGACTGACAGACTGACTGACTCGTATGACTGACAGACTGACTGACTCGTATGACTGACTGACTGACTCGTATGACTTGACAGACTGACTGACCTCGTATGACTGACAGACTGACTGACTCGTATGACTGACAGACTGACTGACTCGTATGACTGACAGACTGACTGACTCTGTATGACTGACAGACTGACTGACTCGTATGACTGACAGACTGACTGACTCATTATGACTGACAGACTGACTGACTCGTATGACTGACAGACTGACTGACTCGTATGACTGACAGACTGACTGACTCGTATGACTGACAGACTGACTGACTCGTATGACTGACAGACAGACTGACTGACTCGTATGACTGACAGACAGACTGACTGACTCGTATGACTGACAGACTGACTGACTCGTATGACTGACAGACTGACTGACTCGTATGACTGACAGACTGACTGACTCGTATGACTGACAGACTGACTGACTCGTATGACTGACAGACTGACTGACTCGTATGACTGACAGACTGACTGACTCGTATGACTGACAGACTGACTGACTCGTATGACTGACAGACTGACTGACTCGTATGACTGACAGACAGACTGACTGACTCGTATGACTGACAGACAGACTGACTGACTCGTATGACTGACAGACAGACTGACTGACTCGTATGACTGACAGACAGACTGACTGACTCGTATGACTGACAGACTGACTGACTCGTATGACTGACAGACTGACTGACTCGTATGACTGACAGACTGACTGACTCGTATGACTGACAGACTGACTGACTCGTATGACTGACTGACTGACTGACTCGTATGACTGACTGACTGACTGACTCGTATGACTGACAGACTGACTGACTCGTATGACTGACAGACTGACTGACTCGTATGACTGACAGACTGACTGACTCGTATGACTGACAGACTGACTGACTCGTATGACTGACAGACTGACTGACTCAGACTGACAGACTGACTGACTCGTATGACTGACAGACTGACTGACTCGTATGATCTGACAGACTGACTGACCTAGCATGACTGACAGACTGACTGACTCGTATGACTGACAGACTGACTGACTCGTATGACTGACAGACTGACTGACTCGTATGACTGACAGACTGACTGACTCGTATGACTGACAGACTGACTGACTCGTATGACTGACAGACTGACTGACTCGTATGACTGACAGACTGACTGACTCGTATGACTGACAGACTGACTGACTCGTATGACTGACAGACTGACTGACTCGTATGACTGACAGACTGACTGACTCGTATGACTGACAGACTGACTGACTCGTGCGACTGACAGACTGACTGACTCGTATAACTGACAGACTGACTGACTCGTATGACTGACAGACTGACTGACTCGTATGACTGACAGACTGACTGACTCGTATGACTGACAGACTGACTGACTCGTATGACTGACAGACTGACTGACTCGTATGACTGACAGACTGACTGACTCGTATGACTGACAGACTGACTGACTCGTATGACTGACAGACTGACTGACTCGTATGACTGACAGACTGACTGACTCGTATGACTGACAGACTGACTGACTCGTATGACTGACAGACTGACTGACTCAGCAACTGACAGACTGACTGACTCGTATGACTGACAGACTGACTGACTCGTATGACTGACAGACTGACTGACTCGTATGCGACATTTGCGCTTATACAAGTCCCTGACGGGAGAAAGTCACATTTAGCACACATTTCTTACTGACAGACCGGATACACCGTAGTTACGGGGACTTTGCCAGGTCCTCAAAATGTAGGCTGACAGTAACCCACGTGCAAGGCCCCATTAATGTACTGTGTACAGAGCTGATTGTATAAAGTTAACTTATTGCAAATACAGACAATTTAATTAACTAATTATTTTGGTGATACCACGGGCGGGTGGGCGGGCGGTGGGCGGGCAGGCAGGCAGGCGGGTGGGCATGAGACAGACAGACAGACAGACTCATTATGACAGACAGACAGACAGACTCATGTGACAGACAGACAGACAGACTCGTATGACAGACAGACAGACAGAGCTCGTATGACAGACAAACAAACAAACAAACAAACAAACAAACAAACAAACAAACAAACAAACAAACAAACAAACAAACAAACAGACAGACAGACAGACTCATGTGACAGACAGACAGACAGACAGACAGACAGACAGACAGACAGACAGACAGACAGACAGACTCGTATGACAGACAGACAGACAGACTCGTATGACAGACAGACAGACAGACTCGTATGACAGACAGACAGACAGACAGACAGACAGACAGACAGGCAGGCAGACTCGACTGACTGACTGACCGACTGACCGACTCGTACCGACTGACCAGACTGACTGACTCGTACTGACTTGCTCTAAGGGTACTAGTCTGACTCATTATGACTGACAGACTGACTGACTCAAGACTGACATGTGACTGACTGTCTGTCCAAGCAAGTGTCCAACGACCAAAAGACATGACTCTTGTGACTGACAGACAGACAGACTCGTATGACAGACAGACAGACAGACTCGTATGACAGACAGACAGACAGACTCGTATGACAGACAGACAGACAGACTCGTATGACAGACAGACTGACTGACACACACTGACACACAGCTGACACACACAGACAGACAGACAGACTCGTATGACAGACAGACAGACAGACTCGTATGACAGACAGACAGACGGCTCATGTGACACGACACACTGACTGACACAGACAGACAGACTGACTGACTGGATGGACAGACAGACAGACAGACTCATTATGACAGACAAACAGACAGACTCGTATGACAGACAGGCAGACAGACACAGAGGGACAGACAGACAGACAGACTCGTATGACAGACAGACAGACAGACTCGTATGACAGACAGACAGACAGACAGACAGACAGACAGACAGACAGACAGACAGACAGACAGACTGACACTGACAGTCGTATGACTGACAGACAGTCTGACTCGTACTGACTGACTGACTGACTGACTGACTGACTGACTGACTGATTGACTCGTACTGACTGACAGACAGACAGACAGACAGACAGACAGACAGACTCGTATGACAGACAGACAGACAGACTCGTATGACAGACAAACAAACAGACTCGTATGACAGACAGACAGACTGACTCATGACTGACTGACTGACTGACTCGTACTGACTGACTGACTGACTGACTCGTACTGACTGACTGACTGACTGACTCGTACTGACTGACTGACTGACTGACTCGTACTGACTGACTGACTGACTGACTCGTACTGACTGACTGACTGACTGACTCGTACTGACTGACTGACTGACTGACTCGTACTGACTGACTGACTGACTGACTCGTACTGACTGACAGCCAATGTACGTAATCGTGCAGTTACTGATCCAGACTGACTAGCTTGTATGCATAGTCAACTAGTTTTGCGAGTTTCGTAAACTGACAAGTATTATACTGCAACCTTGGTCTGTGGTTTGTCCGGTAGTCTGGCATTCTCCCACAGGGAAGTCGGGTGTCATGTAACCAAGTAGTCTGGTAATTAGCCAGTTAGTGACTGGTAGTCAGCAGCTCGGTCAGTTGGCTCAGTCGGTGGTCACTGACATATTTATTTCTGACTCTGTATGACTGACATTTGCGCTGGCATACAAGTCCCTACGGGAGAGAGTCACATTTAGCACAGCATTTCGTATGACACACAACGGATACAGCTCGTATGTTGACAGACTGGGACTCATATGAGGTCCTCACAGACTGTAGGTGACTCGTATGACTTACAGACTGCAAGGCCCCATAATGTACTGTGTACAAGTATTGACTGTAAAGTTAACTTATTGCAAATACAGACAATTTAATTAACTAATTATTTTGGGACTGACCACGGGCGGGCGGGCGGGCGGTGGGCGGGCGGGCAGGCAGACTGGGCAGACTCGAAAGACAGACAGACAGACAGACTCGTATGACAGACAGACAGACAGACTCGTATGACAGACAGACAGACAGACTCATTGTTGACAGACAAACAAACAAACAAACAAACAAACAAACAAACAAACAAACAAACAGACAGACAGACTCGTATGACAGACAGACAGACAGACTCATGTGACAGTACAGACAGACTGTATGACAGACAGACAAACAAACAAACAAACAAACAAACAAACAAACAAACAAACAAACAGACAGACAGACTCGTATGACAGACAGACAGGCAGGCGAACCGACTGACTGACTCGTACTGACCGACTGACCGACTGACTCGTACTGACGACAGACTGACTGACTCGTACTGACTTGCTCTAAGGGTACTAGTCTGTTAGTCAGTGGACCAAGAAAATATGACTGACTGTCTGTCCATGACTGACAGACTGACTGACTCCAACTGACCAAAAGACATGACTGGCTGGCAGACAGACAGACAGACAGACTCGTATGACAGACAGACAGACTCACTCGACAGACAGACAGACAGACTCACTCGACAGACAGACAGACAGACTCACTCGACAGACAGACAGACTAGACAGACAGTACAGACAGACAGACAGACAGATGGATGGACTGGACAGACAGACTCACTCGACAGACAGGCAGACAGACTGACTCGTATGACAGACAGACAGACAGACTCGTATGACAGACAGACAGACAGACTCGTATGACAGACAGACAGACAGACTCGTATGACAGACAGACAGACAGACAGACAGACTGACACAGACAGTCTGACACAGACAGTCTGACACAGACAGTGACTGACTCGTACTGACTGACTGACTGACTGACTCGTACTGACTGACTGACTGACTGACTCGTACTGACTGACAGACAGACAGACTCGTATGACAGACAGACAGACCGACAGACAGACAGACAGACAGACAGACTCGTACTGACTGACTGACTGACTGACTCGTACTGACCTGACTGACTGACTGACTCGTACTGACTGACTGACTGACTGACTCGTACTGACTGACTGACTGACTGACTCGTACTGACTGACAGATTGACTGACTCGTACTGACTGACTGACTGACTGACTCGTACTGACTGACTGACTGACTGACTCGTACTGACTGACAGCCAATGACTGACTCGTAATCATACAGTTACTGATCAGTGAACTTGTATGCATTCAATAGTTTTGACAGAGTTCTAAACTGACAAGTATTATACCAGACCTTGGTTTGACTGGTTTGACTCCAGTAGTCTGGCATTCTCCCACAGGGAAGTCGGGTGTCCATGTAGCCAAGTAGTCTGGTAGTAGCCAGTTAGTGACTGGTAGTCAGCAGCTCGGTCAGTTGGTCAGTGGTCTGACATATTTATTTCTGACTCTGTATGACTGACATTTGCGCTCATACAAGTCCCTACGGGAGAAAGTCACATTT
>CAXIUP010000074.1:72500-140000 GCA_964035015.1 Corallium rubrum | reverse complement strand
TAGACAATATCAGCATTATGTCTTATATCTTATTATAGCAGGCCGCGAGCCTGCCCCAATATTTGGCTGTTCAACAGCCAGTCTGCCTAGATACTGGTTTGCCAATCTGCCTCGTTGCCCAACTGCTTATAACAAGAATAAAAAACAAGTTAGAACAACAAGATAAGTAAGGTCCCCACAATGCAAAATTCTTGTACAGGTCCCCGCAAGGCATGCTACATTTTTTACACAATTTACACACGCAACTGATAAACCGTAATTGTGGGGACTTCAAACTTTTTGAGCATTTTAGCTAAGTGGCTTTAGTTTTTTAACAATGAATTAAATGAAACGTTGTCGTAATGTAACTTCGATGAAATAAAGTTCATTTGAACCATGAAACTGTATTTGTTAACGAGAAATAGATGAAAACATTGTGGGGTCTTGACTCAGGTCCCCACAATGTTACGAGTCCCCACAGTGTATGTGTGTAACTCGTCAAGGTCCCCACAATGTATGGTGCGCAAATACACATATACATACATACATACATACACACACAATACATACATACATACATGAAAAAAATTTTAATAACTACAATCTTTTAAATATACAACAACTATATAAAAATATATACAAGAACTAGGTTTGAACGGTGTGGCAGAAACCACAGGTTGTTGGAGCATGCATAAATGCATACATGCACAAATAAATGTTTTTACACTATGTGTGTGCTAAAACTTTCACTTTTCAAGTGCACTTGTCTGTTAATCACGTCCATTACATGTGCAGTCTGACAACAGATTAATTAAACTGGCAGTTAATCTAAATATGTATTCACAGCTTTTGTGAAATTTTGTACAGAAATTCTGTTGGTTGCTTTGTGGTATAAACCAAGTAGCACAGAATCGACAAAAAAGAAAAGATCTTTACACTCATTTGGATATGAAATAGAAAAAATATAATAACAAAAATATAATGTAAAAAAGGAAGTTTCCATTGGACACGAAGTGACATCAATCAATATTTCTCCTTCTATGCAAAGAAGTAGACAATCCAATTTTAAGGGATTCTCTCCCACTCCTATTAACCTTGGCGATTTGGTCATACGGATCGCTTCATCAAGATCGTCATCTTCCTAAAATGGAAAAATTAAATATGAAAAGCCTTATAATCATATTTGACGTAATATATGATCAACAACGAGTTTGAGTGTTTCATGATCAGGGGATACGAGAAAACATGGTGAAAACATGGTGAAAACACGTGGCCGAAGGCAATGTAATTGCTACATCGTGCGCATTTTCATGACTCCCATGAAGTATCTACTAACTCTTCCCCGAGCCCGCGTTCCAAGACAAATCTGTAAATCTGTAAATGCATATTATAAAGAAATATGGAGCTTGCCCAGCTGAGCAGGTTATAATATAGAACAACTATCGAATGCATTTAATAGAGTTAAGGTACGGTTGGGGTTATAAGGGTAATACCGGGGTTAGGGTTATTAAAATATTAAAGAGTTGAGATTAGGATTAAAGTTCGGTTTGGACTACTAGCTGTAGCAAACTTTCGGACTGGTAACATACAGACAGACAATATATTTGTTGTTTTTAATTCATGATAAATATTGAAACAACAATCAAATTATTCTACTTAGGCACAATATCTCAAGTAAATAATCTCTTTCATCTTTTGTTGTTTTTCTCTCCAGGAGTTTTGGCAACACTGTCAGAGAAAACGTACTTTCAATTGCTGTAAAATAAAACAAGAACTATGTAAAAAGAATGTATTTAAGTATTTAACTCATTGCTGCCTATGATGGCTGAGAGTTTTTCCTTTGATTACTGAGCAAAATAATCTTGCACATAGTACATGACTCTAAAAAGGTAATTATTGTATGACAATGTAACTTGTTTGGAAGACTTAACTCCGGCAAATCCAAATTAACCAAATTGGCAGAAATGTTTCAACTCAACAGGCATAATTAATATTTCATTGAGTGGTTTAATTGGATAATACATGCAAGCATTTTACCAATTTCTCGCAATTTTTCTCACCATTTCAGGAGTACAAATACCTGGTGGTATTATCAGTCAAACCATTCAATAAGATATAAATTTAACTGATATTCATACCTTGTACATGTTCTGGTTGTTCAGATCTGCTGTCACTTAGTGATCTGAGTGCATGCTTGATGAAAGATTTTTTCTTCTTTATGTTTTCACAATATTTTATTATTGCTGGTGGATATTTAGAAAATTTATCTCTCATTTCTTTAGTTGCATTGGCATCTTCCATCAGTCTGCAGAACTCTTGACGGATCTATATAGATTATAATGGTGAAAAAATTGATAATAAACTGTTAGGAGTGTTCTATAGGTATGTAAATGTTTACTTAATGTTTAGTGAAATATTAAAATGTGTATGACACAAAAATTAAGTCTGCCTTGTTTGGCAGTTTTTGGTTTCTTTGCATCATTTTTGAGATATTTCAGATTGTTTAATAAGCAATTGTGAATTGCATGATTATATGTACATGTATAATAGGTCACATGTTGTGATGTAAACCTGTAGGCATAATTACTTATTGATATTAATCAAACTAAACATAATTATGCATGCAAAGGAAGTATGTGCAATAACAATACCAAACATGCAGAATTTAAATTAATTTCATTTGATAATAGTGAAGATACAGTCACCACCACTTATATGCAAATTGCTTATATGCAAAAGTTGTGGGTATGCAAAGATTTCGGAAACCCCAAATTATATTAAAAATTATGTCTTTTAATTTGCTCATATGAAAAATCCGTTTTACCGTATATGCAAAAATCCAACTGGCAAAAATGATTTGCATATTGACCAGTTGCACGATTTTGCATGAATGCATGTGCATCATTTTGGTGGGCCACATGCATAAAAACGTGGCCAATACTAAATGAAATTTAACTATTTTAAAACATAGAAATAATTCCTGATGCCATTATTTCCAGAAATTGTTGAACTTCTTTCATTTACCACATTTGTTTATGCATGTGGCCACAATGCATGATGCATACACATGATCGTCCAACTCGCCTATAAACAGCGGTGACTATTTATTTTTTTTCTGAATACATTAGTCTTTGTATCATTACAACATGTGACTTAATTTCCATTCAAACGAATTGAAATATCTCAAAAACAAACAAAGAAAATCAAAAATTGCAAAACATGTTATTTTGTCATTTTAAGACAAACTTAATTTTTGTGTCATAATGCAGTTTAATGGATTTAATTATGTATTAAAGATCTAACTGGTTTAACATGGTTTGGCGTGCTCCATCGAATTATGGATGCATGTATGTAGGAAGTTCGGAGAGCGGAGAGCATGAAAAAAAGCATAAGGGCCGGTTTAAAAAAAGGGTTTTAAAATTTAATCATATACATGCATGTAGTGTACACTTTACTGTTACATGTAGCTGTGATAAATTACACTATACAATCATGTTACATGTACATACCCCATTGATAGTAGCCAGAGGTGGATACTGGTCTATGATTTCTTTTACAGGTGATGGTGTTATTAGAATTTTTTCTCTTCTTAGAGGATATGTAGCCTCCATTAATATTTTCAATTTCCCTTTGTCTTGGTTGCTGGGAGGGCGCTTACATTCTTTCTCCAGCTCGAGAAGATGGTCGCTTTGGATGGCATCTGTTGTGGCACCACAATCTGGCACCACATTCCAGAAATCCATTCCCTTCGATTTTTTAACTGGTATTGTGAGCTGAATGGGGGCCTGTTTACCCTCTGTTGTTGCAGTTTCTTCGGCTTCAATCTTTCTCTTTTTGGCATCGTATTTTCTAATATGTTTAAATCTATTCTTTATAGATTCCATCCAAGATCCCTAAAAAATCAATAAATGCAGGGTTGTGCTTTCTGTGTTAATTGTATAAGTAAGACATATATCGGTAGTAATATTTGAACAATGAGAGCAAGTGTATCACTGGGATATCCAAACATGAGAAAACAATGTATGAAAACATGCGGCCAACTAGACCGAGTGTTTTTGTTAATTGTTTTCAAGTGCTTGGATATCCTGGTGGGATACAAGCTCGATTTGTTTAAATAGCTTCTCAAATTAACACGAGTATAGTTTGCAATATCCTAACTATCTATGCCGATGAAATGTGATAAAAGTCATGAATATGGGGCTTTCCATTTTATAAGGTCAGGACAGTATTGTGTTCCAATTTACTGGACTGACCGATCTGACCTTGTCAATCGAAAGCCCTCCATATATATACACTGTTTTACAGTATTCATCTCATGAAAAAATTAAAAAAAACCCTCCCTCCCAAACCTGAAAAATATTTAAAAAAGGACGATCACCAACTAGTTTATTTTGCATGGCTATTACACGCGATTTTTCAATAATTCTTCTTGAACCGTGTTGTTTCATAAACTAATTGTTTGTTTAAATTTTAACATTTTCTACTGGTTTTAGCCTTTTTTAAGTGCTTTTAGCCTTTTTTAAGTGCTTTTAAGGTAGCACGCCTGTTAACAAGTTGTAACAAGGCTGTTCATTCAACAAGCTGCTACTAACTGTATATGTATGAAACCTTGTTAGCATCAACCTGTTAGCTGAAGCGGTAGTTTCAAGAATAAGATGTTGGAACAGCTTGTCTTTTTGAGCCATCAACCTTGTTACAAGTTATTAACAACCTGGGACAGCCAGTGCGAATATGTGATGGTAACAACCTGTCAGGACAGCCTGTGACAACTCGTTTGCAGGTCTGTAATACTAATTAGCTTGCACGTTTTTACGTGTATACTTTTAGATTTCTGGATTCGCATTAGCCAATCAGAAAGCTTGATTTCAAAGGACTTCGGACAGGAGAAAAATAGACGTTCTTCTTTATGCATGTAGTCGTCATATCTTTCCCTAACACAATTGTCCCTTTAGTCTTCTCAACCAGTTTCACTTCACAACTTAAGACATGCACTGACTCACAGATATCAACAAAGATATCACACAGTACAGTTTTCCTCACTGTATATAATACAGTACTTACCAAACCACTACCAACAGGATCTTTTAGATGGGGATACTTTGTCACTATAGTCAAAGCCACTTGGTTTCTCTGCCATTTATTTATATAGTGAATTCCATTGGAGGATATGTTAGTGCATATATCCCTTATGAACTCGCTTCGTTGCGGGCCAGTTAGCGAGTTATTTTCCAAAGCATTACAAACGCCTGGAGAAAACTAGCAAAACAAAATTTAAAATAAATATTACATTTTTTGTGGTAAGTTTGTATGTACTGTAAGTTTATTTAGGACACCATGCAGTATTAAGATTGTTTGCGCACTAAATGTTATTGTTATGTTATGTTATGTTATCATTGTTGTTGTTGTTGTTGTTGTTGTTGTTGTTGTTGTTGTTGTTGTTGTTGTTGTTGTTGTTGTTGTTGTTGTTGTTGTTGTTGTTGTTGTTGTTGTTGTTGTTGTTGTTGTTGTTGTTGTTGTTGTTGTTGTTGTTGTTGTTGTTGTTGTTGTTGTTGTTGTTGTTGTTGTTGTTGTTGTTGTTGTTGTTGTTGTTGTTGTTGTTGTTGTTGTTGTTGTTGTTGTTGTTGTTGTTGTTGTTGTTGTTGTTGTTGTTGTTGTTGTTGTTGTTGTTGTTGTTGTTGTTGTTGTTGTTTTGACACCATGCAGTATTAAGATTGTTTGCACACTAAATGTTATTGTTATGTTATGTTATGTTATTGTTGTTGTTGTTGTTGTTGTTGTTGTTGTTGTTGTTGTTGTTGTTGTTGTTGTTGTTGTTGTTGTTGTTGTTGTTGTTGTTGTTGTTGTTGTTGTTGTTGTTGTTGTTGTTGTTGTTGTTGTTGTTGTTGTTGTTGTTGTTGTTGTTGTTGTTGTTTTTGCTGTTGTTGTTTCTTGGCTGTACCTTGTCTGTAAGTTTAAAGTTATTAAAAAATGTCCTGCTTCTTTTTTCTTGATACAGAAATGGTGATTGCAGAGGCTCACTGGATTCCCCAAGGTGATCAAGTGGAGTGTCTGCATCTTGTGTTGCTTTGCCATGTGCGATATTGCATTCATCTACCTTATCCTGTTAATATAAAGCAAATAAATGCATAGTTTACAAACATACATATTTTATTGAGAGTTGTTTCATAATATATATGACAAATGTATATAAATATATATAACATATATATGAATGTTACACATAACACCATGAACAATATAGACCAATATATTGTTACTACTTCTTCCATTTACCTTTGTTTTGGGATCTTCGACTGTGGCATACATCGATATTACACCTTATCACAAATTATAGTTAGAAATAATTATAGCTTAGGCAAAAAAAAAAGTCTTCTGTTATTGGTCAGCGCGCGTCGAAAACTGCACCTTTTTTCTTGCGCGTCAATTCCTTTTCTGATATATATTTTTAAAGCACCATCTTCCGGATCACATCATGCCGAGGATAATATGTGACCTGTCTATTAAAGATACATGTAGTTCGAGTGTTCAACCAATGTTTCCTATGCGCTGATATATGTTTGTGACTGCTATAGACCACTTTCATAAAGGTTTTCACTTTAAATATTCTTTTATGTGCATCTATTAATTGAGGCCTTTCTGGCCCCGTTATATAGCAAAGATTCTTTTGTATTGCCGACAAAAAATATTCATGATTTCTTACACTGCTAAATTCAACCAAAAAATTTCGCCGCTGACTCGAGCTGGATTTGAACTTGGTTCTGTAAAAGGCTTATGAAGATGTATATAAAAGGATATTCAAATTAATCGCTATTATGAAAGTGGTCTATTGAAGGCTTTATATTTTAACCATGCGTTCATGTGTTGTCGGATATGTATGTTGATATTTTGACGTAAATATACATAAATAAATAAAAACCTTTACGATGCGGTAGTGTGCTAAACGGCCCTATTGTTCATGAATGCGAGAGCTGATATTCAGGACGCGCATTACATAACTACGTAAGACGCGAAACATTCGTATATAAGGTACAAAGACTTATGTTCGCGTCTTACACAAGCCGGGGCTTGTTCAAAAACACCGTAAAATGCGTCAGTTTGCGTCTTACGTAAGTCGCGTCTTATAATCGCTCTGATATGAACGACCCGAATGTGATACTTATATAGAAAAATACTCGTCATGTCGGCTAAATAAAGGTTCGTCTTATTGAAAAAAAATTAGAAAAAAATAATCCGCGTTTCACGCAATTTGTCTCGCAACGGCAAGTTGCATGAAAAATTGCACCATGCAACTGTCGTGGGAAAATCCTATTCTGGACAGAAATTAAACTCGGACGGGCTTAGTTTGTTTCATGCCTTAAATCTAATCATCATTAAATGGAAAAGGTAAAGTTTATAAACCTTAACGGAAATGAGTTTGGGTTTTGGTCGAGGGTTGCAAGTCGAGGGGTCGCGGGTCGTAAAATATACACTAAAATTTACGCACATAATTTCCTTCTAGCGAGCAGCACAAATAATATTTATGCGGAATATATATATATATATATATATATATATTGGACATTTCATGCGCGCGGCTAAGTGTTCATTCGGCACTGACTGACAGAAAATATTTAGTAAATTTGTCTACAAAAATCCTGCCCAAAATCGCATTAGTTCTTACTCGACAGAGGAAGGTAGGCCAAACGTAATGTACATTAGATTTCGACGTTGGAAACAGGTTGTAAATTGCTAGTTTTAACCCCTTCTTCTTCACTTTGCGTAAATGCCGCGAAAAGAGTGTTTTACTTTAAAGTGCCTTTGAAGCGAAAATTAAGTTTGTTTTATTTGAAAGAACACTTAAAATGATAGAGTAACATCTTTTCCAGTTTTTCGTTTCCTTGCTTCGTTCTTGAGATATTTCAGTTTATTTGATATGCAAATTAAACATTTGTGCATAATGAGTTATTGAAAAAAGTTATATATCTTGGCTATTATCAAACCAAAATAATTCGAGGGAAGCATGTGCGTGTGTCTCGCCCAGAACACTAAACATGTAGATTTTCAAGTGATTATACTGGACAATAGCAAAGATACATAACATTTTTCGATAAGTCATTATGCACGTGTGACGTCGCAACATGCGACATTTACATCAAACAAACTGAAATATCTCAAGAACGAAGCAAGGAAACGAAAACATGTTACTCTATCATTTGAAGTGTTCTTTCAAATAAGACAAACTTAATTTTCATTTCATAGGCACTTTAAACAGAAAATAACTAATTTAATTCATATTTATTATATTTCAAAAATAATTTTGGACTTGCAACACTCGACCCTCGACCAAAACCCAAACTCAACGGAAACATCATTTCAGCGCATTTAATAGCTTGTCAGAAAATGAATGAGGTCTAATTATATAGCCAGCCTGGGGGAAACGGTCCATCTGACGATGTGGAGTATTTAACTGTTGAAAGTTATCATCGTGTTGGTCGTGTCTGATATGAGATTCAGTTCTGCTAGACCGAACACTCAGTACGTTGTGTTAAATGAGATAATAAGTGTCAAATTCTCTTGCAGTCACGGGCTGGAAGACAATTGATACGGATCTTGAAGCAACAGAGGAACCAAGTCTATATAATTTCAAGGCCGGCCTCATGTAAACAAAAGCCAAAATGCAAAACTGACTAGTCCGGTCTAATAAGTTCGGGCCAGCCTCATGTAAACACGGCCCCTTTAATCGGGTTTCACGCTCGAAGCGATCCGTCACGAATTAAGTGTACACGAGGCTTGGCGATGGGGGTGGGGCTAGGGGGTTATATTGACCCGGATGTGAGCATGATTTGTTCTGAGATTTCGTTTATATATTTTTAAAGTCAGAAATATTCTTGTTAACTCTAAGAATTCTAATTTTTTAGTAAATTCGAAAGCACAATGCATGCTGGTATAAGACTGGTCAATTTAATTCCGGTTTACATTCGCGTTTGTGATTGGTCGTCATCACGTTGGTGATCACGTGATGCGAGCAGCTTTGCATTTCTGTTTTTGATTTCTGTTTGATCTACTCGAACTTTATGGGCTGTCTGGGAGTTGGTTTATATCAAGAAGATAACCCTACTTTTAGGATTATGGACCACTTTAAATTGCTTGGAAATATAACGTTTCGAAATTTATGAAACAGGATTCTGTTCATTTAGCTATCTCGAATTTTGGAAGTTTGCTTGAAATTCCTTGCCGTTTTGTGGACACTGCAGAAAAAGACGTACTATTTTTCAGCTAAGTTTATTATTTTCTTATTTTAAACCATAAAAATATGTGTGCCTATCATGTGTATTAACTCAAAGCCAAGGCTGATATGATAAATATGAAAAACATTACCATCGTGTTGTTGTGAAAAATCAAAACAGAATTATTTTTGTGTTTAAACAATCATCTTTTAGTAAATGTTGAAGTAACTTAAGTTTAAATTATAAGGATATGAAAGGATATGAGATAGATACCGGCTATTCTTTTTGTTGTTAATTACCTAAAAAAGAATCTCTACAGTGTAGTTCATCACTTCAGTGTTGGTTATGAATATTTACATACATGCAGGCATAATTTAACGAAAACCAAACTTAGCTGAAACATCTGCAAATAAGTCCATCATGGCAAGATAAGGATTTTTAAACAATTTTCTAAAGACAGTTTTAACTAACAGTTTTAACATTAGCTAAATGCTGCGAATTTTGTATTATACTTCCAATATAATATTCATTGCTTGCTAAGTTCTATTTGTCCAAAAATTCGACTTAAGTTTTATTAGGCAGTTGTCTTTTGTTACTTTAGTAAGTAAAATAACATCCAAGCAGCTCATAAAGGTCGAGGTTCGAGCGTGACAAAAATAGAATAATAATTCACATCATCCACTTTAAAAAAACAAACTTTTCCCGAAATAATTTAATTTTAACGCCGTAAAGCGGAAGTCAATTTAACGCCGCTTAACAATAATGACGGAAGCTATTTTACCGCAATATATTTTTTTTGTTAAAAAGGAGTGTTTTTTTCGCTAGACACCTTGGCGCTTTCTTTTGTGATATATATTTTTTCAAATTAAAACTAAAGGATTCGACTCAGGCAAAGTTTGACTTTAATAAGCGGTTAAACTTTGTTAAAGGCTAATTAATTAAAGGCAGATAGCAAAGCGTTTTGTCATTGTGTCGTGACTTCAATTGTCCTATATCATTGTTTTAAAAGTTTGAGTAATATGTAAGTTATATGACTGCATTGAAATGGTAACTGCAGAATTCCCAAGCATATTAAATTCGAAGGAAATGCCAGTTGCTGACGAATTTTTCTTTTATATCAGTTCAAATTTCACGAATTCTTCTTAGCGTATACACGCATACACGTGCTTTTGAAATCATTCCCACATTTTCAGAACAAAACGAAAAAACATTTGTCTTATAAGAAAACGGAATGTAGTCGACCGGCGAAAAATATAGAGACGGGTGTCTAGACAATCTACACATATACTATACTGCATTACAAAATAAACCTTACCAAAACGGAAATACAATTATAGGAATACAACAATCATACATGCATACGAATAAACAGTCCTGCGTTTACCTAATAATAGTCGTAATAGTGAACCACTGTCTATTTTTATCGTACTTCACTCAGTCGCGCACGCAACTTTTGTATACTTTTCATTAAAACCAAACAAAAATCTAAGTTACAGTTAAGTTAAGTTAAGTTAAGTTAAGTTAAGTTTGAAATTTTACATGCTTACCTCATCTGTTTTCGTTGATGCGTACATTTTGCTAATTCTTTTTATATGCATGGCATCTCCGGCCGTTATCCCGCACAAAATTAGTACCGTGATCTCTACCTCCTCCAAAAGAGCACAGTCAGTTAGCTATATCAATATCAGCAAAAATAGAAATATAGATTATTGGTATCCAATATATAACCATTCATCACAAAAACAAAGCGCATTCTTTAGTTATAGAAAGTATACACAAACTTTGCATCAGCGACCGTTACGACACCGTTGTGTGTAAATGAAAACCTGACTAATTCGGACCTTGGACTTGTCTTCCCCTTGCCCTTGCCTTTTGCGTTGTCCTTGCTTTTGGTTTCTTTTTGGTAAAATCAACGATAGGTAGACAAATCAAGTAACACTAATATATTTTTTTTCGCGTTTGGACGTTTTTGTCTGTCGACCTTGGTTTGACTCCTATTGTATGTTTTACAAGACAAAATAAAAAAAAGAAACTCTTACCTTTTGATCTTCCAAGATGGAGACTGCACTTTCATCTACGCCACCACTTATCAATTTATCTTTTAACTTTTCATCCATCCTATTTAAAAAAAAAAAATTAACAACAAATAACCTTACTAATTTCTTACTAACTAGAGTTGAGGCACAAAATAAAAGAGAAATATGTCAAAACAAATTTCACCTGCAGACAGTTTTGCAGACAGTCTGGATGAAGGGGACAGAACAACGACTGCGTTTTTTTCTTTTACTTTTCAACCAAAATTTGCCTAAAATTCAGACAAGTTATCGTTAAATTGACATTGTTATTGAGCTATACGCACCTAAATATACCAACATCTATCAGTTTTTGACGCCATACCTGTATTTATATAAACTATTCCAAACTCCTGTAAAAAGTGAAGTCCTCGCAGCTCCGAAGGATAGGACGAAAGAGAAAACAACGGCGTCTGGATCTCCCTTATAAGGGCGAGGTTCGCGCCAAAAAGGATTTAGCCCCCTCTGATTGGTCAAGCAATTTCGATCACAAACCAACTATAAATTTCGGATGAAAGGATGCCTTGGAAGTGTAGTATTTGTGAAAAATTTGCCTCGGAAACTCGGAAACAACTTTTAAACCACATTGGCCGATGTCACCGCAACGATCCAAACTTCCACATTATATGCGGCGTAGATAATTGTAGTAAAACGTTCACAAAATATTACTCCTGGAGAAAGCATTTACAACAAAAGCACCCTACGTATGAGGCACCTACAGCTGAACATGAAGACAAATTCCCTAGGGACAATATTGATCGAGAAATAGGCGATGAAGCTAACAATGAATTGGAAGATGTTGAAGATCCAACTACGAGGTCAGGTGCTTTGTACATCTTAAAACTTCAGGAAGATTGTACTCTACCAAAGTCGACAGTTGACAGTGTTGTGTCCAACACCAAGACCATTGTACAAGAAACGGTTCAAGTCGTCAAAACGATGGTACAAGATTGTCTCAACAACTCCAACATCAATTACCAAAACGTTCCTGGATTGCAAAAAATTTTGAAGAAGATAATGGCGCGACCAATCCTTTCTACAACCTCGAAACTTCCGCACAGCGACTTGCCTACTACAAAGATAATTTTGGATTAAAGGTTAGGTTGTCATAGTTATACTGTTTTACTAAAAGTCTGTATCCCAATTTTAATTTTATTTGTAAGTGTTTTTGAAATAACGAATAGCCTCTTGCCCTCTTCGCTTGTTCAATTTCTCATTTTGCTCCAAAGATATTTTTTGTTTTAAAAAAATGAAAATAATTATGACGTCATCTACTCCACTAATTCCGTAAAGCAGGAATATCTACGGAAATAATATGGATGTGGAGTAGATCGACGACATCATATATACATCTCAGTCATTTGCATGCTGCAAAAACCTGAATTTCTCTGATATTCATGGCGTAAGATATTGATTTAAAACGAACTTCTATACTTCCTCATATGAAAAGCACTTTCTGCCCCTTTAAAGGGTACTGGCAATAAAAATTTAATTTGTCCCATTTGAAAGAACTCGTCAAATGGTATAAGAAGACCTTTTGTAATTTTTTGTATCGTTCTTGTGTTTTGAAATATTTCGACCAAAGTCAGCGTGCTGTCCGCCAGGAAATTTGTGACGTCACAAGCAGGGTAAACCTGATGAAACTACTCCGTGGGTGACCAAATTTCCACGGAAGGCTTTTTACATGTAAATGTTGTGGGTCAATTTAAAATGGAAATAGCGCAACAAAAAATCGAGTTTATAGCTCATAATGTCATAAGGTTGACAAGAAAAAAATTTCGCTTTACCCTGCTTATGTCACATGTATATCGTAAATAATTCGAAGATGGCGGGCAGCACGCTGTCTTTGGTCGAAATATTTCCAAAACCCGAAACAGATACGGAAAAATTGTAAAAAGTCTTCTTATACCATTTGACGAGTTCTTTCAAATGAGATAAACTTAATTTTTATTGCCAATACCCTTTAAGATACCAAATTTTTACTTTTAAAATTAAAAATTAAACTTATTAAGAATTTTAAAAATATCAATTCATTTGATTTAATAACAAGAAATTAGAAGGGGGAAAAGGGTCTAATAAAAAGGTGTATATAATTTTTAGTATGTATAAAAATCTAACAGGAACCTGGTAGAATTGTTCTGGGTCAGAAAGAAGTTTACCGAAGAAAGAATGCAACAATCCATGCCACTCAAGTAAACGATGAAGCATATTATATTCCACTTCTCGATAGTCTGCAGCAACTCCTTGACGATGAATTTATACTCGCAGAGGTATGTTCAGTACACTGTCACAAGCGTTTTAGAAAAGATAAAATTCTAATTATTATTAGGGCGTGTATTAGAGCGCGGATCTAGATATTCCAGAAATTTGAAGCAATCAATGTGCCTTAGACTTTTAGATTATAATTATCATCACCAATACAAATACAAATACAAATAAAAATAAAAGACGATCAACCTTTTATCATCTTAGCCATGCTAAGTAGGAAGTATAAAATAGACCATTTGCATGTTAACGCTTTAATTTTCATGTCTATACACGCGTAAAAACGCACAACTTGTTCACGGTTGTCAACAGGCGTGAACAAGTTGTTCACTTATGGTTCTAATGATACATACTATGATACTGCATAATAAATATGCTTTTATTGACTTTAAGATCTCTAGAAAATCTCCAAGCTTTCAAATTAAGAGCAATGCCTTATTAATAACGTTGAGAATCCTTTTGTGTTCAAGATGGATACCGACTTGTTGCCATAGAAATAGTTTAGTTTCCAGACCTCCAAGTTCTTTCCAGACCTCCCAATCGTTTTCTCCTTATAGTTAGTGAAGGGGGTGTTTTGAAAACTCCATTGTCTTTCAAGATTATGCAATGATCATGTTATTGCGTTCATGTTGGAGGGAATTTGTTGAAGAAAGGAAATTCTATGGACATGTGACGACGGACTACACAACGAACAAAGGACTTACAACACGTGACGACGAAGGACTGCACTTATTAAACCCGAACGTTGCTATAGGAGGACTGCTTCATAATACAGAAAATACAAATATGCTGGAAATCGAGCTTACTAACTATGCTCCTAATCACCCCTTCCCCAACAACAAAACATAGAACACGTTTTTTACAACAGAACAGAACATAGAACATGTTTTTTATATAACAGAACAACAAAACATAGAACATGTTTTTTTACAACAGAACATAGAACATGTTTTTTTATCTGGCATAGAAGTCTTAAAAAATAGCTAACTGCATGGATAGGAACATGATCAGCAAAAATAAACTCAGTTCTTTTAATTATAAATAACTTTTTTTTATTCTTAGATTGAAAATCCACACAACAGCATCGATGGGCTCATACGGGACTACTGTGATGGTGATCATTTCAAAAGGCATCCACTTTTTTCTATTAAGCCAACAGCTTTGCAGATCATGATGTATTACGATGATCTGGAAACATGTAACCCTCTTGGATCTAGGGCAACTAAACATAAACTTGGTAATTACACGTACCAATTAGAATATGTACACTTCAAGTGGCTTCACCCATACTTACTTCGATGAAACAAAAATTTACAAGAAAATAATAAAAAAAAAATATTTGTTGTTTTCATAAACTTTAGACCTGAACTGGATTCTGAAAGCTTTACGAAAAAGAAAATGGGTGGCTTCGTATTAATTTTGGCCACCATTGCAAATATTTTAATTATGTGTGAAATTACGTTACATGTGTGGAAACTACATTCTGCATTTACTGTTAAACAACTGATATGTAGTTACGTTATTACTAGGGGCATTTTACTACACATTGGGCAACATCAGACCATTATATCGATCATCCTTCAAAGCTATCCAGCTTCTGTGTTTGTGCAAAACATCTCATATTAAAACATATGGAATTGACGCTATCCTCAAACCATTCATGATAGATTTAAAGAAGCTGGAACAGGTACATATCTACATAATTCAATTATGCATTACTAATTGTTAAATTAGAACTGATCAATCAGCATTCACAGATCCCATACTGTAACAGGACATTCCCTATTGATCGTTTTCACTCACGTGATCGGTGGCCCCACTGGAGTGGTGAAACAATATTTGAATAAGAATAGAGCTAATTCCCACATGGCCGCCATTTTATTGTTTTGATACACAAATATGGCCGCCGTGACGTCAGATGAAAACGATCTATTATTTGTTGATAGCTTGGGATCTAGTTGTCAATGCTGATTGGTCAGTTCTAAACCCTGCTGAATAACTGAAACATTCTAAACATAAAGTGCAAACATAAACCCAAATACAATGTTGGTGCGGATTCTATGTTATGTGACTAATTTAATGTCAAAATATTTTTTTTATTTGAACTTCTATTTGTTGTTATATCAGGAGTTTTCAAAATGGTAATGATAGTGACGTCAGTCAATTGATACGTTAATGGCATACTTGAATAGTATTTTCTATATCTTTTTTTTTTCCATTCAAATATTTGCGCGGGTTGTTTTACAAAAAAGAAGAAACAGAAATGCTCACTCTGACGTCATTCTCATTACTATTTTTGAAAACAAACCACAATATAACAATGAATAAAACTCAAATTCAAAAAAATAATTTGGCATTCATCTACAGTGGAACCCCGCCATACGACCAGTACATTCTAAGTACTGTAATACTCCCCATTAATACGACCACTCCGTTATTACGACCATTTTTTTTTTGTGTTATAGTATGCCTGTCTTCAGACTACAGTGGAACCCCGCCATACGACCACCCCATTAATACTTTTTTCTGGCCTGAATACATTCTAAGTAGTGTAATACTCCCCCGTTAATACGACCACCCCGGTCGTATTAACGAAGTACAGGTTCCACTGTATTTACGTTACACAGAATCCATATCAGTAATATTCTAGGCTTATAGGCACTAATTAAAATATGCTATCTTTTATTAATATTATATAACTGTTTTTACTAATTATTGTTAATTAATTAATTGATTAATTAATTAATTAATTAATTAATTAATTAATTAATTATACTATTTTTACTAATTATTACTTAATTAAAAAGATTGTTTATCGTTTCTTTAGTTTTAGCAAATTGCAAGTTTTAGCAAATTGCAAGCATACCAATCATTCCTAAATAGTATGTACTGTATAGAAAAATTCTACACAGACATTATTAACATTTTCTCTTCTACTTGGTCAAGGACTCAGGTCATCCCTTCACTGTCAATGGAATTGAACAAAAATTCAATGGAACATTAACATATGCATCTGCTGACAATCTTGGTGCCCAATTGTTAGGTGGATTTAAAGAAAGCTGCACTGCACACAGGCCATGTCGTTACTGCCTTGGAACTGATGAGGAAATTAAATCTAAGGTATGCATCAGAAAATAATTAATTAATGCATTGTTAACTAAACACACAATGGAGAATGGTGACTCTCATTCACAATTCAACAATATTTAATCAGTACTTAGAAATTGGAGGAAGATTGCAGTCAAATTTAGCAAACTTTGAATCCTCAGTGTTCATCCTCCGATGTCTAAATACAGCCAAGCTGGTTAAAAAAAACTCGGGTTTGCATCGTATTTTCAACTTGCTTGGCTGTAGTTAGAAATGGAGGAAGAACACTGACTCTTGTTGGATATAATTAATTAATTATGGCTATTTGTTTTTTCAAATTTTTCAAAGTGGAAAATTTGGTGGGAAAATAAAAATTCGCAGGAAATAAAATCACATGGCCAACATAAATTGCTCTCCAAAACTTAAGAGAAAACTACCATAAGAAATTATCAGTGTAGAATATATTTCTACCAGCTTGACTTTATTAGGATTAGGGTGACGGGTGGTGCTAGGAATTCCCTGAGGCAGGGGCTATAGGTCCCTAGTAGGGGGGTGAGAGCATTCTCCCCCTGAAACATTTTCAAAATTTGAATGTCTATAATAGCTTTCCAATGAAGGAAAATCTGTCCAAATTGTCGAATTTTGAAGACAGGAAATGGAATTTTGTGTGTTGGATCACTATTGACACAACATATACGTTATTCTGTGTTTCTACAGGAGTTTTATTTCACTATTAAAGCATTAAGGCCACAAATCAGTAAATTTCCCCCAATGGGTGGGGGTGGATGGGGGGTAGGGGTGGGTGGTGCTAGGGTTTCTCACCAGGGGGGTCCTAGTCCCCCTTCTAGTGCCACCCCTGCATGATTAGGGTTTGTGTTGGGACCTTCTGTACATGACGTGTTGGGACTATCGAACTTATAAACAACCATCTGCAACAATCCACTTATCAATAATTATAAGTAACATCTCATGTAAATTGTATCAAAAAGTTATGATAAAAAAATGCTTACCTAACTTTATTTCAGTTTCACGAAAAAGATTTTGTTCTTCGCGCCAAAGATGGCTACAACACACAATGTAACCAAGTGTTATCATATGGTGAACATTTCAGCAAGACATATGGTATCAAACGTAAATCCATTTTAAATGATAGCACATTTTACCACGTCGTTGGAGGTTTGCCACCAGATATCATGCACGATAGTTTAGAAGGTGTCCTACAGTATGAAACAAAAGAAATGTTAAAATACTACATCAAAGTTGAGCGATACCTTACTTTACAAGTCTTGAATAGCCGAATCACCAAATATGACTTCGGCTATTACAACGACAAGAATAGACCATCACCAATCACAGAGCAAAAGTTGTCATCAAATGACAACAATATTAAGCAACATGGTAAGTTTAAAACCTAAAACTATAAATACAGTCATTGGTACCTTAAAGCGTGTACACCACCAGTCAAAACATGTTTTATGTCAATGTCAAAGTTAAATGTTTACCTTCGAAAGGTATTAGGTTTTCATTCAATATATTTGAACCAACACATTATTGTCACATGAATGTGCCCTTAGCCAATCACATCTCACCAATCCCACGGTGTTGATTTCAAAACGGTTAACTTTGACTTAAATTTAGAACATGTTTTGACTGTCAGTTGGTGTACATGCTTAAGTGCCAACAACTGTATCTGGGTTCACATACTGAGTGTACTCATTAATTCCCCACAATGAACAGATTTCTCTATTTTAGACTGCTGCAGGCAATGCTGTAAGACTGTCTGACAATGCGGTTACAGTAAATATGTGCTAACCAAATTTTTCAAGAAAAAACCCTGCACACAAAAGACATCAACATAATAGCTGGGGAGATTGCCACCATGCAGAAAATATAGTACATGGATTGCATACTGTACTGTATGTTTATTGTATGTGCAAACTTTACAATGCGTAGAGACAGTGGTGCTCAAAATTTTTGTAACACTTTCATGTGCCAAAGTGCATGTACATTCTACACAACTATGCATAAAGCTTAAATTACAAGGGTAATTGACTACACAAATTACTACTACAAAAATTGCGATATGACAAAAAAACAAAGCGAAAACCTTTGACCTGCCAAAATTTTAGTAAATAATTGAAATGCCAACGTTTCGAGCAGAGATTTTTATCACTGTAAAAGG
Source organism: Corallium rubrum (assembly GCA_964035015.1). NCBI lineage: Eukaryota > Metazoa > Cnidaria > Anthozoa > Scleralcyonacea > Coralliidae > Corallium > Corallium rubrum. Next base: position 121,209 of record CAXIUP010000074.1, on the reverse strand, counting down.
TAATAATATGACAAATACAGTTGCCAGTGTTTAAGGACCCATTCGCTCGCCTCACTGATAGCTGCAGCCTGCAGTATCCAGTGAGAATATACAATTATCAACTTTGCAGAATTATAAGACAGAGTGTATATTTTTCAAATAAAGAAAAAATATATCACTACAGGTATTACGTACTGTACAATCACATAAAACCCTAAAGCAATTCACTCTTGTTGCAGCTGTCCAGATGTGGTGCTTGGCAACACATTTGCCAATGTTAATTGGAGATTTGATTCCACTTGAAAATGCTCAGTGGAATCTTTTCTTGCAATTGCTGGAAATCACCTCTATTTGTTTTGCCCCAACCATATCGACAGATCAAATAGCCTACCTTCAGATCCTGATTGAAGACCACCATAAGGAGTTCAAAAGGCTTTATCCAGAATGCTCGATCATACCAAAAATGCATTTTATGATCCACATGCCAACTACTATGATGAGGTATGGTATAATTATTACATGTACATACTGTATAGTCATCCAGTTTGTATTGCATACTGTACATGTATACTGTCTGTTGCTTCAGTACTACAGAAATCAACATAACAAGAAAAGGTAACCCTTTTAACAGGGATGTTTCTGCAATGAGCAATTAGTTAGCCTGCACTGGGTGATTGGGGAAGGGGAGCACCTGCAGGCACCTATTGGTATTTTTCGTGCCACCCCCGGATTAGCCATATCGGATACACCTGAGACGCAATGATAACACCATGATACACCTGATAACACCATGAAATGGTGTTATCACGTTTGAAGTGTGTTTTTTTTTGTAACATGCGAGATGACAGCTGCAAAGCTGAAACTTTCCAAAACTCAAAGGCAAGACGTGCGTATATCTGGCCTGATGATTTGGTGATGCATGTGACACAGAGATTTCGCGAAATATACAGTCAAGAAAACAGAACAGCATCGCTAAATGAGCTTCGCAACTTTCAGAAAAATTGCTTCGCAGATTTTCACAATTTTTAAAATCGCTTCGCAATTTGCGATTTGCGAAGCACTAATTCGGACTCTGTTCAATGATTAAAATCAATGGCAATTGCTGGGTATTAATGGAACTGTATTAATGAAGTTTTGATAACTATAGACTTTAATAGTTTCAAATGTTAAAGCAGGTCCCTATTATTAAACTGGATATTTTACCAGATCACAGTTATAAAAACTGCACTGTACATCTACAGTACATGTAGCTAAACTTATACACATTATTCTTTAAAACTTTTAGTCTTGGGCCTCTAGTTCGAGCTTGGTGCATGCGGTATGAAGCGAAGCACCACTATTTTAAAAAATTCGGTAACTACACAAACCTACCATACACCTTATCTATGCGTCACCAGCAATGGGTTTCTTACAGGTTGCAATGTGGAAACCATGAATCATCATTCCTTGAAAAAGGCCTGGAAATTGGATCAGGTATGCTACTCCCAATTCACCACTTCACCTTGAAACATGTGTAGTGTAATACGACACCAAAATAAAAAAATGCGGACAAGAAGTCGTTCGGGCAACAGAGGCTAAATAGCAATTTGGTGTCATATTACACTACACGTGTTTCAGGGTGAAGTGGCGAATTACTTGCTATAATAGACAGTTAACAGACACCAACTAAAAATAAGCAAAAAATATTATTTTATAAATATATTTATAATACTGTAACAATTAACATTTAAAAATAGCTAACTAAAGGTAAACTCAAGTCCTTTTTTAACAGAGTCTTTTATATTTCTTGTGTTTGGGATTTTCAGAAGTCTGTTTGGGACTTCTTTCAGAAGTCAGAAGTCAGAAGGGAAGAGGCACACTCTGGTTTTAAATCGCAGTTAAATTAATATGGGGGGATTTTGTGGCAGCAATGGGAAATTGAGAATTGGGAAATTTCGACGGTCCCGCGCCTACATATTATTCCCATCAGGCATTGGAAACCTCAAATTTATAGAGACGACTGCATGGGTACAAGTTAGTCAACCTTGACTCGTTAATGATATATGCATTGTTAACTTGAGTTATGACTTAATGATATGCATTGTTAACTTTATCAGCAATCTTTTGGCTTTGAAAGAGCATCTAGAACCTGGGGAAATCTCCCCATAACTTTTTTCAGATTTCAGTACTTACATGTATTAAAATAATATTCATGTAATTAATATTTATATGCTGGTATTTTGTTGTCTTCAACACACAGGTTCAATATCTTGTGCTGGTGACCTTATCTACTATGGCCCATTGAAAGAGCATGAAAATCTGATAAACGAAACTACCAATATTACCAAGTAAGTTTTAGTATAGTATTATAAAAAAGAAATTTCATGGTTGGGAATGCTCTTATCAATGAATTACATGGAAATTTGGAAAATAACAAAAAAATTCCAAATTAAATTTCCCATTGGTATCACATACAATGTGAGTTGTAATTCAATGGACACCTATATTAAAGGTTCCATGAAGCATTTCTTTTATACTAATACATGTACTGTTCAGTAACATAAAATCATCTGACAAATTAAAACAATAGAAACCAGGTCATATGAGTAAAAACTTTCTCCCAGCTTACTCAAGCAAGAATGGTTTCCCATGCTTAAATTGCCACACTTTGATATTGAGAGTACAAGTTTATGAAAGCCAATAAAAATATTAAATCTATGTTAAAAATACTTATTATATACAGTAGCCTTACACAACACAATTATTTAAGCTAAATTTTAATTTTATTGTATTCATAATTATTTTACTGTACTCACTGTAACTATTCTTGCACAAATCATTCAGACCAAAATGGATTTCAATTCATGGGACCAACTACAAGGTGGGATGTGTGGTGTGGATCAATCACGATGAAGAGGAAACACCACAGTTTGCAGTTCTGAAAGAGATATGTGTTGTTGAGAGGCATGTACATAAAATATATTTTGTTACTGAATCATTACATACACTAAGTTTCAATAAGCACTTAAATGCATATGAAGTAAACCATGCAACTGAGCTAATTCTTGTGAAACACCAACAGCTCCCATATCATTTACCACTCCATTTAATCACTGTTACCGATCAAGGAGAAATTAAAACCCTAGTGTGTCCTAAATATCAAATCCCAATTGTGTAAAATATGAGATACAGGTATGGGATATACATGTAATGTCCCTATAATTAGGACATTTACATGCTAGATGTATATAATTCAAATATTTCTGTTCAATGCAGCTTCAGTACAGTTTCAAATATAACTTTCAAACATATTTTTACAGTTACTTTAATACTTTACCACCATGTGTTACAAATCTCCTTGGGAAAATTCGAAGTTTGTTCAAAACTTTGGAATTCTGATGCCAAGGTTGACAAATTATGGAATCATAATGAGCTTTGTGGCAAAGCTCGCAGTTTAAATTGAGCACATTCACCCAATTCGCACACTTGTCCATGGCTACCAGCTGTCAAAAATCTCACCGATTACTCAGCTACCAGCTGGGCTGTACAGTAGTAAGTATATGGTTATCTCAAAATTATCCCTCTGGGTCCCTCAAGTTGCACCCAGGCTTCAACGCAACCTACAAAATGCGCAATATATATTTTAGCGCAGCAGCGGCAGTTTTATGCAGCAGAAAAGCCTAGAAATGGCAAGAATTACACGAAAACATTGCCTTGGTAAGCTCTGCTAAATAACAAGAAAATTAAGCCGATAGAAAAGCAAAACGAAAAACTGGGCAAGCCGAGACATCGAACCCAGCCACTTCAACACTTTACGGACTGTGCTATCCACTAGACTATCACGCCCTTCACAACATAATAAGGCAAACTTGGGCTTTTAAAGCGGTGGATTAGCTAAAGTAACTTAAAAACTGATGGCGTAATCTTTATTTCTACTGATTCCAGCAATAAGTAGTATACTAATTAGTGAATAAATAAAATAAATAAAATAAATAAAATAAATAAAATAAATAAAATAAATAAAATAAATAAAATAAATAAAATAAATAAAATAAATAAAATAAATAAAATAAATAAAATAAATAAAATAAATAAAATAAATAAAATAAATAAAATAAATAAAATAAATAAAATAAATAAAATAAATAAAATAAATAAAATAAATAAAATAAATAAAATAAATAAAATAAATAAAATAAATAAAATAAATAAAATAAATAAAATAAATAAAATAAATTAAATAAATTAAATAAATTAAATAAATAAATAAATAAAATAAAATAAAATAAAATAAATAAAATAAATAAAATAAATAAAATAAATAAAATAAATAAAATAAATAAAATAAATAAAATAAATAAAATAAATAAAATAAATAAAATAAATAAAATAAATAAAATAAATAAAATAAATAAAATAAATAAAATAAATAAAATAAATAAAATAAATAAAATAAATAAAATAAATAAATAAAATAAATAAAATAAATAAATAAAATAAATAAATAAAATAAATAAAATAAATAAAATAAATAAAATAAATAAAATAAATAAAATAAATAAAATAAATAAAATAAATAAAATAAATAAATAAATAAAATAATAAAATAAATAAAATAAACAAAATAAATAAATACATACATACATAAATACATACTGTAGTATACTGCAGTACACCATGGCTACCAGCCGATCATACTGTAGCAGGGGCGCCGGAAGCTAGTTAAGGCGGCGGGGGCAGCCATATAAAAAGGGCACTTTTTCTCAGCATTAATTTTTGCATGTGGTAATTAATATTCGCGAATTTTGCTGTATAGCATAAAATAACCAAAAGCCATTATATAATAAATTGCAATGTATTGAAAAAGTAAATTCAACGACTGGATTGTACATATTGATGCTACATTCCTATTTACATTTAAGAAAACATGACATCATAAGTTGTATTATACATAACATGCATGTAACAGACGTTCGGTGGACGTTCGTCAAGCTCAATTACTCAAAAAAAGATTTGAGCCCCAGACAGGGTTCGAATCTGCAACCTTGTAATGACCGGTTAATGATGTTAATCAAATGTCAGCCAAGGTAAAACATGACATCCTTAACGAAATCACAAAACACCCACCAAGTTAAAAAGGCCTGCATGAGCAGAATTAAGACAGAAGTAACCCAAGGCAAAATTAGTTTGCTGCCTCCCCGCGGTCTGAAGCAATAAACTAGCTTGTAAGACATTTCCCATGTTAATACAACAGTAAATAAATCTAATACAATAATACGAATGGTACTTTTTGTAGAAAACATTCCTCATACGGAAAAGGGCAATTGTTGCCCCCGTGCTGCCCCCGCACCGTGAGGGCAAGGGGGGCAGCTGCCCCCACTGCCCCCGTGGCTCCAGCGCCCCTGTACTGTAGTATACTGCAGTACACCACGGCTACCAGCCGATCACACTGTAGTATACTGTCACAGTACACCACGGCTACCAGCCTATCACACAGTAGTATACTGTAGTACATTACGGCTACCAGCCAATCATACTGTAGTATACTGCAGTACATTATTACGGTTGGTAGCTGTAATGTACTACAGTTATGTACTGCAGTATACCACAGTATGATTGGCTGGTAGCCATAATGTCCTGCAGTATACTACAGTGTGATTGGCTGGTAGCCGTGGCATGTACTGCAGTATACTACAGTGTGATTGGCTGGCATGATTGGTTGGTAGCCGTAATGTACTGCAGTATACTACAGTGTGATTGGCTGGTAGCCATGGTGTACTGCAGTATACTACAGTATGATCAGCTGGTAGCCATGGTGTACTGCAGTATACTACAGTATGTATGTATATTTATTTATTTTATTTATTTATTCACTAATTAGTATACTACTTATTGCTGGAATCAGTAGAAATAAAGATTACACCATCAGGTTTTAAGTTACTTTAGCTAATCCGCTGCTTTAAAACCTCAAGTTTGCCTTATTATGTTGTGAAGGCCGTGATAGTCTAGTGGATAGCACAGTCCGTAAAGTGTTGAAGTGGCTGGGTTCGATGTCTCGGCTTGCCCAGTTTTTCGTTTTGTGCTACGCTCGTTCATATGTTTTTATTTAGTCCGTTTTGCTTTTCTATTGACTTTTTCTTGTTATTTTGTAATTTTCTAAGATCCTGAGCTTACCAAGGCAATGTTTTTGTGTAATTCTACCCATTTCTAGGCTTTTCTGCTGCATAAAACTGCCGCTCCTCTGCGCTAAAATATATATTGCGCATTTTGTATGTTGCATTGAAGCCTGGGCACAACTTGAGGAACCCAGAGGGATAATTTTGAGATAACCGTATACTACTACCATATAGCCCAGCTGGTATCCGAGCAATCGGCGAGATTTTTGATGGCTGGAAGCCGTGGACAAGTGTGCAAATCAAGTGGCACATTGAGCAGAGAATATTTCATTAACCAATTTTAATTAAATAGTATTTTGAATGATTATACAATATAATAAGACAACTTTTGTATGATATAAAGAACTACACAGAACGTTACTTCATCCTCTGACCAGTATGACCAGAGTTGATTTGCTAAAAAGAGTGACTTGACTCTGAGTCATTCAAGACTCAAACATAGTTTAACGCTACTCTGGCTTAAAAGTTTTTTGTCAAACGTAGCTTGAAAAGTTACTGTTCAAGATCCAACATTTCAACACTCTGATCTAGTGTCTTCATCAGGGATGATTGTTGTGAAGACAGGTCCCATATTTAATACTCTAATGGAACCATTGATGTTACCTATCGACAAGATGCAAATAGGCTGTTTGACCTACAATGAAGACACTAGATCAGAGTGTTGAAATGTTATGTCATGAACAGTAACTTTTCAAGCTACGTTCAAAAAACTTTTAAGCCAGAGTAGCATTAAACTATGTCTGATTCTTCACCTGGCTGCATTGGGAATTTATTTGTATCATTGACTCAAGTTGTTACAACACTGCAGCTTCAGGTCTATCTACATAATTCTTCATATCATACTCAGCCAAATCCAATAATTGCTAAGTATTTGTATGTACATACACTGTTCAGTCATTTATTTTCAATCAAAAATATTTTGGAATAGAATAATAAACAGTTAAAGTAGTTTTTTGTGTTGTTGTTGTTTTTTTAATAAAATTATGTCCATAACTTGTCAATAAAGACAATTTGTTGGCAAAATGTTGACAACTGTATAGCCTCAGAAAGTATTTGATAATCTATTGTGCAGACAGGTGGTTATTTTAACAATAAAAATGTGCTCCCAATTGCATGTAAACAACTGTGAATAGTAACTTGGTTAAATGGAAACCCAGATGCAATATTCCTTGACCTGTTTTTGCAATCAAAATTTAAGTCAGTTGGCACAAATTATTACATGTAACAAACTAAAACACGTGTTCTCTCTCATTTTACTTCTAAGAAAACACGTTGGACAGTAACAAATTATCATCTACAGTATTAAATTACAACTAATTACTATAAAAATGAGAGGATGGCTGACCTACAAAAGGATTTCCATCGCCACAAACGTAGAAACAATATCTTCTCAGGCTGAGTGAAACAAGTATATATACCGTTAAGACTTATGGGTTAAAATAATAATTATTTGGTTAATTTATTCACATTGTTTTTGAGTTTGTTTATTTGTCTGTCTATCGGTATTACGTCATCCAACTTCTCGAAGTTCTTCCTCGACAGAAAATTCACGCTAAGAACAAATACATCATGTCTTTACTTTCTTGTGGAAGATGAAGGTTTAGAAGGGGTGAGAAAAACTTGGGTGTAGTGGCCAAACTTGGGTGGAGTGGGCAAACTTGGGTGGAGTGGGCAAACTTGGCTGGAGTGGGCAAACTTGGGTGGAGTGAGCAAACTTGGGTGGAGTGGGCAAACTTGGGTGGAGTGAGCAAACTTGGGTGGAGTGGGCAAACTTGGGTGGAGTGAACAAACTTGGGTGGAGTGGGCAAACATGGGTGGAGTGAGCAATCTTGGATCAGAGTGGACAAGGTGGTCACTCAGAGTTGCCTGTGGAGTAGGCTAAAGGTTGTCCCTATTTGAGGCAGCACTTCACTTGCGATAGTAACTTCTAATTATTACCTCATATAGATCAGTGATATTATACTACTAATCATGCTATTTTGGCATAAATTATGTAACAAGGTAACAAATTAATTCTTAACAGCGTTCAAGTCTCCAGGTGAAGTCAAGAATTAAAATACAAGCAGGAGAAATTCAGCGATTAAAGTATTTACTGGTACTGTACTCTTACCTTAATGCTCATCAGTCATATATATATATATATATATATATATATATGTATATATATAATTATATATATATATATATATATATATATATACATATATATTATATATATATATGTATATATATAATTATATATATATATATATATATATATATATATATATATATATATATATATATATATATATATATATATATATATATATATATATATATATATATATATATATATATATATGTATATATATATGTATATATATATATGTATATATATATATGTATATATATATATATATATAATTATACATATATATATATATATAATTATACATATATATATATATATATGAACTGACCGAGGTCAATTAGTTGTTTATAAACCAAGGGCAAAGCCCGATGTTTATAAGCAACTAATTGAACGAGGTCCGGTTCAATAACTCTCTTATTATCCAACAAAGGAGGTTTTCTATTGGGGTTTTACTTTGACCAAAGAAATTTTAATCAAAACAATAAGTTATTGAAATTCATATTAAAAACAGTGCTGTATACAGGTTATAGCACTGTTTGGGGGATATTCGTGATATACATCCCGTGGTACATCAAAGAAAAGCGACGTTGTTGGATAATATATATATATATATATATACCTAGAAAAACAGTATAATCGCTGAAATTAATTTACTCTCTACTGCATGTGCAGGCATTTGTTTGTTTGTGAGCCACACACAAAAGAATTGATCCTTAAATTCAGTTGATGTGATTTCTATTTTATTTTATTTTAATTTTTTTGGGTGACCACTAACAGAAGTATATATTATATAAAGACAAAGTTACAAAATAGTATGATAAAAGAAAAGAACTGAGAATATAAATTAAGTGAAAAAGGTTTTTTCTGGCTTAACAATGAAATTTTTCATGGACAGCATCTGCCCCTCACCCAGTTAACTATTTTATACCATCTTTGTGTCTTAAAACAAAACATCCAACTATATGTTGAGGAGAATGGTACTACAGAAAGCATAAAAAGCACTGTTTTTTGTTGTTTTTGAGGTACATGTACAGATCAATTAGCTTTCAAATGTTGTAAGACACAAGAGTCTTTGCAATAAGTAATAATGTTGTGCACTAGAGATAAACAATTCAGAACATATAACATATAATTGCATTAAAAATAATGTCGCACAATATACTGTACATGTGTTATAATTAAAGCATCAATATATTGTAAGTTTGCAGTTTCAGCAGCATAAATGCAACAATTTAGTGCAATGAAAAGCAAGAAAAAGAGTTAGCTAAGGCCACTATAGGAGTAACCATGAAAATATGGGTAAAAATATCACGAGAAAGATGTCAAACTTAAACAGCATGCAAAAGTCTGGTTTCTTAATACAGTATCTTACAACATTTAGACTCACTTTGAAGAAATTTACTTAAGAACATACAATAACACAGAAAAAATTGGGGGAAAAATCTTTTCTACAGATTTTATGCAAAAAGTAAATTTTGTGTGTGTTTTAAGGTACATATATACCTGTCCAAAAAACAAAAAAAAACTAAAAAAAAACTGATTAACTAGTATACTTTATAAAGGCAGTCTAAATTTAAGCTACCTTCACACGGTTCACGAAATGCATCAGGCCAACCTCAACATTAACTGACTTAAGAATGAAAGACGCAAGAAACAGATTTCTCATGCCTCAGAGGTGCAATAATGCATGTGCCTCGGTGATATAGCATCTTTTGTCTTTTTGCCACCAGTGTGGTAGTTGATAGCCCACCCCAGCAGCTAAAGACATGGGTGCTATGTTATGTATTACAGTTGAACTTGGTATAGGCACTGCTACAATTGATACACAAGATATAGGTGTCTGTTTCCATTTACGAGGGGTGTTCACTCAAAAGGGGTTGCAACTATGTTGTTTTATTAAAGAAATGGCTGGCAGGACCTCACCTACTGTTTAGTGTAGGTGTCCACTTAAAAGGGTGTCCATTAACAGGGGTTCAACTATCCGGTAACTCAATTGGCACATTGAAGTTTGAGGCATGTGCAGATGGTCTACATGGCAAGCTTATATAATTTTCAGTATATACTGTATGTTATTCACCAGACTAGAGATCTGTATGTACTACATGTACAGTTGTAGAATAATCATTCAAGCGGTAAGGGGAGGGGGCATCTGCTTGCTACCTATCCTAAATAGCTATAATTGTTACTGTCAGTAGTAAGTTATATAGTAATTTCCACCTGTATTCCACTTGTTAAACCAATTATGCATGTCACATAATAATGTCTTACATTGTCTGAGTAAGACGTTTTACCCAACAGGAAAATAAGTATGTTCAGTTGAATGTATTACTAGCACTCATCTTCAAATAAAGAAATTTTCCACTCTATATGGTCTTATTTGGAACTCTACGATTGTTAATTTTAAATATTTGCTACTCTATACAAACTTTATTTTAACTTTTCTACAACTTCACTAAATATTTCTGCATGCAGTGCTAAAAAATATTTTGTCCAAATCCTTTTTCTACAGGAGGAATTAGCTAACAAAATTGCCAATAGCTAGTTATTCTCAGTATTGTGTCCCCCCAACCTTGTCATGAAGTGCCCTTTTCGAAACAGAAAAGTGCCCTTTTGAAGTCCTACCCCCTCAACAAAGTGCCCTTTTCAAGCTGTACCCCTCCAAGATCAACTTGCTTCCTACGCCACTGAAAATTACAATGAGCAAGAGATGTTTGGTATTCGTAGCTCTTTATATTTACATGTAATAGTGTAAAAATCGACATGCAGGCCGGGTCATGGGTTCAATCTACAGTAGTAGTACAATGTATGCATGTAATGGCTGTAATATCTGTAGTTCAGTAATTGCTTTCAGAACTAATCTCAATTGAGTATTATAAATAAAGGATTGCACTCCTAATTTAAAAAAAATTAAACTATTCTTTATATTCACCAAAAGCATATAATTAAACCTTGTTAAAACACTAGATTCTGACCATTTTAGAGGTAACATTAAGAATCGATAAAATGCCCTTAACGTTAGATTTGAGATATGAAAGCAAACTTTGCAATATTACTGTAGGTAAATATTTCGCGTACCTTTAAAATATTAAAGGTTTCTCCATGATTTTTAATAGTCGTAGAATACTCCAATTCTATTTAGTCAACAATTTTCTGTTTTTCGCTTATCTATACACCAATGTCCTTTAATAAACACGCACAAAATTGTTTATATATGCTTTGAATCCTTTCATAAAAAGATGTTCGTTCCTTTGTCAAAAATCCGCCATTTTGGAAAGTTTTTCTCCAGGTCCATAGTTACCCCACACGCAAGGGGTAATTTTTACCCCTTGATTTTACCCCCTAAATTTTACCCCGCAATTTACCCCCATTAATAGGGTACTGTCTCTTGTGGCACTTGGAGAGCGTATTTTATAACATATACATGAAATAACGTAAACAAATAATCTCTCTGGTCAATATCTGAACCTTGATATAATATAGCAATAGTCAGTATGGTTTATTTTGTACACTTGTACGTTTGTACGACCTTCTACGGGATTGCCGAAACATGCCGACGGACTACGAAAATACGACGTCATCGAATATTCCAGTTACATTCCAGGTCTATTTATTCCACGATTTTTGGTCTCGCTGATACTACGGCACAACTCCACACTGGATATCTGAGGTAATTGTACCAAACAAGCTAATACAAACCTTCATAGTCAAGATTATTATAGACTTATCAGTTATGTTCGCTCTTTGTCAAAATCCGCCATTTTGAAAAACTTCGAAATTACCCCATATGCGTGGGGTAACTTTTTCGTTCTTACTCCATAAAGGAGTAATTGTGATTGTGTGTCGAATTACCCACATTTATGGGGGTAAATTTACACCATAAAAACAAGAATTACCCCAACTTCTGGAGTAATTTTTACCCCCTAACCAATTACTCTCCTTCTGGGGGGTGAAATTGCCCCAAAATAGGGTAAATTTTACCCCCTGAAATTTACTGTGTAAACCCTCAACCATAAACGCTAAAACCATAAACCTAAAGCCCTAAACCCTAAAGGCTAAACATTAAACCCTAAACGCTAAACCTTAAACCTAAAACTTAAAGGGTAAACGCTAAACCGTAAACGCTAAACCATAAACCTAAAACTTAAACCTAAAACTTAAACCCGAAACCCGAAACCTAAAACTTAAACCCGAAACCCGAAACAGAAAACCCTAAACCCTAAACCGTAAAGCGTAAACCCTAAACCGTAAACCCTAAACCTAAAAACTTAAACCCTTAACCCTTAACCCTAAACCTAAAACTTAAACCCTAAACCTAAAACAGAAACCCTAAACACTAAACCATAAACCTAAAACCCTAAACCATAAACGCTAAACCTTGAACTTAAACCCTAAACCTAAACCCTAAACCCTAAACACTAAAGCCTAAACCATAAACCCTAAACCCTAAACGCCAAACCCTACACCTAAAACCCTTAACCCTAAACCTAAAACTTAAACCCGAAACCCGAAACCCGAAACCCGAAACCCGAAACATAAAACCCTAAACCGTAAACCATAAACCGTAAACCGTAAACCCTAAACCTAAAAACCTAAACCCTAAACCCTTAACCCTAAACCTAAAACTTAAACCCTAAACCCTAAACCGTAAATCGTAAACCTAAAACCCTAAACCCTAAACCTTAAACCCTAAACCCTAAACGCTAAAATCCTAAACCCTAAACCTAAAACCCTAAACCCTGAACGAAACCCGAAACCCGAAACCCTAATCCCTAAACGCTAAACCCTAAACCCTAAACGCTAAACCTTAAACCTAAAACTTAAACCCGAAACCCTAAAGGCTAAACCCTAAACCTAAAACTTAAACCCGACACATAAAACGTAAACCCTAAACACTAAACCCTAAACCCTAAAGGCTAAACCTTAAACCTAAAACTTAAACCGTAAACCGTAAACCTAAAACCTAAAACCTAAACCCTAAACACTAAACCCTAAACCATAAACCTAAAACTGAAACCCTAAATCCTAAACCCTAAACCTAAAACCCTAAACCCTCAACCTTAAACGCTAAAACCCTAAACCATAAACCTAAAGCCCTAAACCCTAAAGGCTAAACATTAAACCCTAAACACTAAACCTTAAACCTAAAACTTAAACCCTAAACCCTAAACCGTAAACGCTAAACCCTAAACCTAAAACTTAAACCCTAAACCCGAAACCTAAAATTTAAACCCTAAAACCGAAACAGAAAACCCTAAACCCTAAACCATAAAGCGTAAACCGTAAACCCTAAACCCTAAACCTAAAACTTAAACCCGAAACATAAATCCTAAACCCTAAACCCTAAACACTAAACCCTAAACCATAAACCTAAAACTGAAACCCTAAATCCTAAACCCTAAACCTAAAACCCTAAACCCTCAACCATAAACGCTAAAACCCTAAACCATAAACCTAAAGCCCTAAACCCTAAAGGCTAAACATTAAACCCTAAACGTTAAACCTTAAACCTAAAACTTAAACGGTAAACCCTAAACCGTAAACGCTAAACCATAAACCTAAAACTTAAACCCGAAACCCGAAACCCGAAACCTAAAACTTAAACCCGAAACCCGAAACAGAAAACCCTAAACCCTAAACCGTAAAGCGTAAACCCTAAACCCTAAACCGTAAACCCTAAACCTAACTAGAACCCAAGGATAGTGCAAAGTTTCGTAGAGCAATTAACAGTACTGTATTTCAACATAAAAAAACAAATACTTGAGCTTTTTACATTTCAAATGATTTATTTTGCTTTAAATTGGACGATACATGTATGTACATGTAATACATTGTACAATTCAATGAACAAAGTCTTGAGGAAACAGCATGAAACAATCTTTCTGATAGTTGCATGTTTCAATTTAACTACTGTATTAGTTCTATTTTACATTATTGATAAACAGTTAATCCAGCATTAATTAGTAGAGCTAAAATTTTCCTCTTTCTGTTGGAACATGTGGAATGTTATTTTGCTTTCCTGAGTAGTCAGTAAGGAATAAAATGTGTCATAGTTCATTTTTTAGCCATTTTAAATGATTGGTGTTGACTAATGCTTCATCTGTATATAGTTGGTAGTTTTTAAATGGAATGAATCCTAGGATTAATCTTTGTCATTGCTGTACAGTACGTGAATGGTACACTGTTTTTTATCCTTTGAATGTTTATGATCTGCAGTGGGTATCTATATGCAGACTGTTTGCACAGAGCATTTATTGTAATATGAGAGACATTCATCCATAGGCAGAGCCATCACCGTTTGACAAGTACAGTATTTTGGTTTTGACAACATGACTTTAGTTGCGACGAACATCCATAGAACATCCAGTTTAATCAAGTGAAATGCCAAATATTACTTGTAAATAAAGGGTCTTTTATAACTGCTTTGAGGCGTATTAGTTCGTTGCATGGTAACATGAGAGACATGCATCCATAGGCAGAGCCATCACCGTTTGTCAAGTACAGTATTTTGGTTTCGACAACATGACTTTAATTGCGACGAACATCCATATAACATCCAGTTTAATCAAGTGAAATGCCAAATATTACTTGTAAATAAAGGGTCTTTTATAACTGCTTTGAGGCGTATTAGTTTGTCGCATGGTAACATGAGAGACATTCATCCATAGGCAGAGCCATCACTGTTTGACAAGTACAGTATTTTGGTTCTGACAACATGACTTTAGTTGACGTCCAACTAAATAAAACTTGCTTAGGATGTACACTTGATTTTTACTCTTTAAGTTATAGTAGGTTGATTACCAATCATGTTCCATTTCCCAACTTTTAGCTGGAATGTAAATTGATAAAATTAGTCAGTTAATCAGTAAATTATTATATACTAATCAGATTATGCGACACTAAGTGAATGGGGATGGTAAATAATTAAAAGAAGACTTACCTATAACACAACTTGTTCCTACCAGTGGAAAGAGGGGGCAGCTATAGTTCAGCTTCTGGTCCCTTATCCAATAGGAGTTTCTTCACCCCTGCCACTTGGCTGGAGAAGCAGTTGAGGTGACTTGTTTGTATTTGGAGAAAAAGATTGACAAGTAAATTTTAGGAATTTTTAAATACTGTTTAGTATACAAAGTAGTGTTCACTCTATATGGTATTTAATTGCTCTCTTATGGCTATGTACATTTAAAAAATTTTTTTAAATATGATAAATTATATCATATTTTAAGTAAATGAATCATGCCACAGATGCAAAGATAGGTTTATGATCACTAAAGTAAGATTCAAGAGCACCGCTGGAGTAAATTCTATGAGGAATATTTGTGTAAATATGATCAATTTGAGTTTTATAGTCAGTTGTTACTTCATTAACAAGCTGTGCATAATGTTCTTGTTCACTAAGATATTTAGAAAGAGCTTTTTTCTCAGAGGAATTTTCCATTAAATTTATATTAAAATCACCAAGCATAATAGCAGGGGTATCACAATGTTTTAAAATATTCTCATGAAGAAATTTTAATGCATCAATTAATTTAGAAATCTTTACTTTCGATTTTGAGCGATAAATTCCAACAATGAGTAAATTGTAAACTGGCTGATCAACTCTTATAACTGTTATTTCAACATCATTATGGTTACACCTCAAGGGTTCAGACACACACTGTAGATTATTTTTTAAATAAACAGCAGTTCCATATGGTGTTCTTGTCGTACTTTGTGGCAGAAAATCATTTCTGAAAAGCTGAGAACCAGGAAGATTATATAATTCATTGTTGTCATTGCTGCACAAAGCGGTTTCTACAAAAATATTTACACTAGCTGCTTGTACATTGTAATTACTTGCAACATCAGCAATATGCAGGTGTATGGATCTTACATTGTGGAATAATATTTTAAAAGTGCTTATCTCATTGGTATCTAATTTGTAGAGAAAAGGAATGTGACTATTTAGTGATGCACTCGTTCTTAATCTTAACATTTCCTCTTGTCCTTTCTTACTAACAGCTATTTTATTTTCATTCAAATTAAGGATATGTAATCCAGATGTGCTTCTCAGTCTACTTAGAGCAACATAATGCATGTGTTCCCGTTTACTAGATGGCAGATCAACAACTGCTTTATTGATAGTATCCCCTTGACAACGATGAATAGTTTTAGCTGCAGCTGGTCTTAAAGGAAACTGTCTACGAAGAACTTGTATTTGATGTTTTCTAAACTGTCGTGTGATTTCCAAGATTGGAACCCAATTTTTCTCAACAGTGTTATTATAAAGGTGGGAGAATTGTCTACGATATTCGTTTCCAATATTATTTTCTTGGAATGAAACCCAAATAATACTTGGTCTTAATGAGCCTGGAACTCTATAATCAATTTTGTTAATTATACACTCTGCTCCATTAGTCATTCCATCAACAACAGATACATTTGTTGTAAGATCATATTTTGCCCCTTGAAGTATGGCGCAGACTGTAAACAAACCCATGGTTTTTGTGGGATCATTTGGAATTTGTTTCTTCATTCTTTCTTTTAATTCATCGGATAAATCTCCAAGTATGATATCTATTGCTTTTAGCTTAGCTTTTTCATTTAGAGATTTATTAATGATTTCTTGATTATGTTGGTCTACAGCCATGTTAGTACTAAACAAGTGAGTGACAGTCATACGATAATCAGGATGTGCAGGGCTTAATTTCAAAATTCTCTCTTTCATAGTTTCAATGTCATATTGAGTGTGGTTTCCTTCCCTAATGCGATTTAAAATTTCTGCAAATTCTTTATCTTATTGTCTCATAATCTGTGATAACTCAAACATCTCAAAATATTGCTGCCAAATATTTGTTGCTAATGAATTATATCCTTCTTTTGAGTTCTCAAATATCCAGTGATCAAAGACTGGTTTTAATTGAAACAAGTCACCTACAGTTATAATGCTAAGTCCACCAAATGGTTCTTTTGTACCCATTATTTGTTGTAATCTCAAGTTAAGAAAATTAAACATTCCACTACCAACCATTGAAACCTCATCAATGAATATGACTTGAAGTTTACCTAGTTGAGATCTTATAGTATTTAATCTGTCTCTATCAAGCGTGCAGTAATTACATCCTCTGTTAGCAGGAATTTTAAAAGCAGAATGAAGTGTGTTCCCTCTTATATTAAATGCAGCTTTTCCTGTAGGTGCTACTTTTATAACACTGATATCATCTGGATTGCTCCCAGGCTGAGTGTTTAAATATCTAATAAGAGCTTCATACAGAGCATTTGTTACTGTACTTTTGCCAACACCAGCACCACCACTTAAAAAAAGTCTTAATGGTTGATGACTAGTTTTAACAGAGTGGAGTACATGGTAAAAGAACTCTTTTTGCTCAATATTTAGTGATTGGACAAGTTTTCTAAAGTCTTCATCCTTCAATCGTTTCATAAGAAGTTCTTTATTATCATTTGTTCTAGGATAAATACCAATATCATCCATCAAGTCATATTCAATATGCTGCTTATCTTTACCAGGATCAAAACATCCAAATAATTCACTAGCTTTTGAACCTATTTGCTGATCTTGTTCATTTCTGTGTTGTGCATTAGGAGTAACATTAGCAAGCTCTTCATTTTCAACATTCTCAATGGCCTGATCAAGAACTTCAGTGTGATTCTCATATTGTTTTCTGTTTTTTTCTATACGAACTTTAAGAAGTTCAAATCTTTCTTGGTATGTTTCTACATTTTGCAAGAGATCTTTGTTTTCATTTCTCCATGAAGTATAAAGCATTATTTGTTCTCTATAATGATTTTCAGGGTCTTTGTTCTTATTAAATCTTACTGATCGAATGATTTTTGGTCTTCGTCTCTTAACAAGTATCATTCCTCCTTTTAATTCATATTGATCATCTTTGCATATTGTTTCATTATTGTCAGAGAGATCATCATCAACATTCTCATTAAAATCATTTTCCAAAAGATAGTCATCAGATGATGAATTTGGCTTACTTTTTTGTATTTTCTTTGAATTATCTTCTCTCTTGCAATTATACCATGCAGTAAAGTCTGCCAAACACACATTTTCTAACTGTTTAGGTCTTCTTTGATACCTTTTAATCAGGTTATCTGATTCTATGTCAGCAGAATTGTTTGGGAGATCTTTAATCTTTTCCATATCTTTCAGTAAAAATGTTCTTTCATCTGGGTGAGAAGTATTAATAAATTGAAATTCACGAGATGATCTTCTTAAAGGCATTTGCAAAACTAAATATACAGCTTCCTGTGCACGTATCTCAACGGCATTGAGAAATTTATTGCCAATATGTCTGATTCTGTTCACAATATTTTTATTGCCTTCTTTTGCCTCATCACAAGCTTTCCTTAGTAACTTGCTCATTCCTCGTTGACCTTTTGTGATGTACGAAAGAATATAGACAGCACAAGCATAGGGGTCTAATATATACTGAATGTCCATATTTGCCTGCCAAGCTTTTAACAAATTTGGATTGTAACAATTTATTCTAATCTCAGAAGGGGATCGTTTTAGCAGTAGAGTATCATGTTTAAGAGAAAGTCTAACAGCCTTCAAATACTGATTTTCAGATAATTCTAACTTTTCAAGAAATTCAGTAAAACTTAGTGGCTCATCAGGTTTTAGGGAATCTAACAAACTATGGATTCTCTCTAAATCTTTGTTTAATGCAACTGCAATTTGTTCATCTAAATCAGTTATGGGCAGAGGTTGTAAAATAATTGTTCTTGGCATTGGAGGCAAAGGAAAATTAAACCTACATATTTTATGACCCTTTTTTTTGCAAGTTTTAGAGTGCCTATGTCTCTGTAAATTTACTAGATCACCCAAGTCATCAGAGTTAGCTTTACACGAGGTATAGTTATCTACAAATTTAGCAATGTCATCAAGAGAATCTTTGCCATACTCCGGAGCATCTTTTATCCAAAATAAGCCATGTATATGTGGTGATCCACGTTGTTGGAATTCAACTCAATAAAAAAAATCAACAACTTCTCCAATTGGATTAAGTGAGCTTTTGATAAAATTGTGAAGAAACAATTGGACCATATGTTCAAAATTTCGTGCACATGTCACTGGATCTTTTTGTATTAAATCTGATTTCTTTTGCCAACTCATTTCTTTGATTTCATTATCAGTATACTCTTTATTATCAACAAGACGACCAAGAATTTTTAACAAATGTATCCATCTAGTTTCTGCAGCTGAGAATGAACAAAACCAAGTGGGTTTACCAAGTTGACGAATCATTGCAAATAAGTCTTTTTTACATCTCTCAAAGTAAGGAGGTGAGCCTCGCAAATTTCTAAGTACTCTGAATCCCTCATCCAAATTAATTAGCTTATTTACAGAATTTTCTGATTTTAAATCTCCTGCTGTGTATGTTTTGCCTTTCGTTTTACACTTACGCAATGATGTTGCACTTCCTTGAATTTGCTTTATTTGTAGCTTTTTTAATTTATAAAAAATATTTGGCACACTCTGTGCAACTCGTCGATCTTTACTTCGCAACTCCCATTTACAAATTGTACTATAGTGAACTGGTACAAGTCTTTCACTATTATCAGATCTACGTTTACCACAATATATAGAAGGGAAAGATAAAAATTCTGAGTCTTTGTCAATAAATATACCAAGTGGTCTATTTCCTTCACCTGGTGCAAAACTAATTATCTTATCAGCATGTTCAGTCATGTCAGGCTCTTGTAATAAAGTATCCATGACACCTGCTGGCTGTTCAGTTTGATCTTCACACCATTCATCATCAGTATGACTGTCAATTGAATCATCAGTTGCACAGTGTTGTGCTCCTAGATTTTGTTTTTCTTGAGTTTTATGCAAAGAATCTGACTTATCTGCACTTGTTTTGTTACTGGTAATAAATTCTGACCACTCTGGATTATTGTTATTAAGTTTGTTAACCAACTATCTGATACTTGTACTCCCTCATTTTTAAACAGATCACTTGTGCTTACTAAATACTGAGCTGCTTCTAAAACTTTAGCCGGTCTTATATTCTGAAATTGATAATGATGTTTGTAACTAAGACGTCTTTTAAGTTTTATTGGGATAGTTTGTGATTCATTTATTGGTCTGGGCAGAACACTTAATGTTGAATTAACATCAGCTGGTACATTAACTACATTGCCATGAATACTCAACTGACCTCCACTCGGTAATTCTCTTAGTTGCATAAAGGGTATTCTTGGTGATACTAATCTTTCCTCAAGTGGAGTTAAATTTTTTAATGCATTAGGCTTAATTGGAAAATTCATTTTATTTGCTTTTGCACAACTAGGCAGCTTATCAATTTTTAAGTTAGAATGACATGTAGAACAAATCCATTCAGTATCATCTACACTCTTAACACCAGTAACACATAACTTAAGTATTTCTTTTGAACATGATTTGTACATAGCCAGATTGCATTTTGTCACAGAGGATTTGTACCATAATTGGTCACAACACGTGGAAACATATTCTGGTCCAATAGTAATATTTTTATGAAATAATTCAATACCGTCTGACATATTCAATTTAGGTATGGGCTTATTAAGCTCACATTGACAAGTACCTTTATCTATATCAAAACAATTTTTAAATATTTTTTGTCTTTTTTCGTTCATTTTCCTCACTTCTAAATTCGTTATTCATTCTCCTTTTTTTCATATATTCTCTCATGTAATCTTTTCTAGTTTTCAAAGAAGCAGATTTTTTAGAAGTAGGTCTATCAGATGTTTTGCAATTAGTAACAGACTGGTTCATACGAGTAGTTGAAACATAATGAATTTCATCTAGATGTCCAATATAAATATGCCTTGTATTTCCCTGATTGTTTACAGGATGTATGACAGTAGTCTCAGTAAAATTTAGTGCAGTCTCAGTTATATGGATTGTCAAATGACGAGAATCTGCGACTGCTTGTATAATAATATGATCAGCCCATGTACCTTCTCTAGACATATTCTGTAAATACTGCAACCAGGACTGGTCAGTATTACTTTCAATAAAGTGTTCTGGGGAGTTTATCAAATGCTGAATTGCAAGCGCACGTATTTGCAAATGGTGGGCTTCTGTGCTATAAAGCTGGTGACTTACACTACGAAAGAAACAATTACCATCACCAATCACATTTACTGGTCTCCGACCAATTTGAGATAGCCTATCATTTAACAATGACATTGAAGAGTTTGAACATGATGTTCTGTTAGAGCATTCTTTTGTTGATGAATTAACAGGGCATGGATTTAATCAATGTCACCACACATGATCAGAGAAAGTCGATTAGATGTTTTTACTCTTTGATAATCACATTTACTAGACAAAATTATAACTGTTTGATAGGGATAATTTGTGTTTTCTCGTTCTAAATTTTTGTGGGTTGAATAATTTGAGTTTTGTCTTGAACTTTTGATATAAAGCTGTATGTTTTTTAAAACGAGGCTGACTAATCTTCCACAATACAAATTCATTTGTTTGTCTGTGAAGAACATCCTTTCTGTAACTCGTAGAAAGCAAATAATGCCACGAGGAAGATTTGGGAATAAAACGTTTTATGAACGATTTTATTTCATGTCTACGCTGCTTATTTTTCCTCATCAGATTAACTATTCTCTTCAAAGGTATTCTAGATGGCTCTCGATCACGATTTCTATGTGATACAACCTTTGTTCGTGGTCTGCCCCGACTAGAATTGTCAGTTTGAGTCGAGTTCTGCCTTTGATTTGGTATATCTGTTTCGACTACGTTCAGAGACGTTCGACTGTTGTTGTCGACATCAGTACTGACAATGCAAGTATTATTATCGCACGCTGCGACACTGGTGTTTAAGCTAGTGCTTTGATTGTCTGTACACACTGTACACTGTTCATTTGATTCATTTGTTTCACTCAAGAGTTCAACATTTGTATTGATTTTATAAGCATTTGATAGATTTTGATAAGCATTTGATAAGAACTGGTAAGAACTAGATAGATTCTGACAGAGTTCACAATTGCTCACCGTTGTGATAGACCCGTGAACTTTTGGGTCTGTGTCGGTGCACGTGGACACCTCGTCACCTTTCGCATCTGAAATGCTAACGTGGTGACTGAACGTTGTGCCGATGACACATTGGCCATCTACTCGCATTTCGCTTCCAACTGAAGCTTCCTGGCGAGTCGCAGGATTGTAGAAAGTCGCAGAAAACACACACATTACTTGACTTCTCGAATACCTCGCCGAAAAGAAAGGAAACGGGCGAAACAACAGCATATCATGTGCTAAAATAACTCATTTCCGTATTTAGACAGCCAATCAAATTAAAGAACGTTCCCGTTGCTAGGCGTCATCTACCTCACATGATCAGACATCTCTCATATCCGGTCCCTGTCGACACATAAACAACTATAATTTGACGGTAAATATCTGTTATTTTGTTCAAATCATACTGTATTCATACGCGAATCTGATAAAGGATTCAAAGTCTGGTTACTCGGTTGCTTTAGATTAGAGCTAACTTTCACTGACCCAAGGTATCTGACATAAAAACAAAAGAAGGCGAGTCGGCTATTGTTATTAAACTCGACTGTGGCTGTGACAAGCGGCATGCTTTCATGCGCCGTATTATTACCAAAACCGATGATGCGCGCGGCATGGCCCCAAAAAAACACATCATGATTTCTGTTCAAAACATTGACGAATCCGTCTGCATTTCTAAACGTTTTTGGCTAGAGAATCCAAAAGTTGGCAAATGGACCAATCATATTGCAGTGATCTCACGGTGTCAATTTCAAAGGCTAAGGAATGCAGTCGGATTCGTTAATGTTTTGGTGGAAAACATGACATGTTTATTTTGGGCCATGCCGCACTCGTCGGTTTTGGCAATATTAAATATATAGAATTGAAATTTCATAAAAAATACGCCGTCTGTAACCATTACAGCATTTGTAATAAGTTCGACAGAGCCATTATATGTTGTATGATATTACTAAAGTACAACGATGATGCAATCATGCAAACAGCCGACTTCTCAAGCGCTGATTTTAAATAAATACAAAAACTACAGCTTGAGAATCGACACTATTAAATGGACTATAACAGAGTATCTGGGAAACACGTCGTTTGTGACTTGTAATTTTTTGTCTGAGGCAACTATCATAGGCCTTTAATATAAAATATTTGGAAATCATCAAACCGTGAAGAGGCGGAAAAAAGATGAAAATTAAAACTAAACGTCTCCCTGAAACTGAAATGTGATACAGATTACGGTGGAACGCAAAAATCATGTTAAATACGGCAGAACAAATGACCAAAACAAAAGATGATGATTGTGGACAGAATCACACCAGTCCATGCAACTGAGTTTATCGTCTAAGAAAGTTTATGCATTCAACGCCCTTATCATATTAGCCGTTCAGGTTTGATGAACGACCATCTAGAAATTTTAAAATTAGCAGTTGGGCAGCTGGGTTCGTCAACAGTGAAATATAAACTAATAAAAACTATTGAGCGTACGCTTACCTCGAAATACATGTGACAATTTAATCCTTTCGCTCAGACCACATTTAATTAGACCACATAGTCCTTATTTTGACAAGAAAATGCTTCGCCTGCTCTCTCTATAAATCGTTTGTGTTTGTTGGTCGCGCCTTTTTGTGTCTCCGCCATGATATTTACTCGGCCACTGTTAAAATTTAGTTTAGCGCATGCGTAGTAAGATTCTAACCAAACCGGGGGGGAACACCCAGAGAAAAACATATTCTGATTTTAGACTCGACTTCTGAGGCTCGACATACTTTAGGATTAAAATGCAATATTTGACTCAAGTCTTTCAAGAGATATCCGCAAACAATTTACTAAATTGTCTTTGTTATCAGTGAAACTCTTTAAAGTACCTATTAAAACAACGATATTATTCATCCAAGCACGACAACTTTATATAGACTAAAATGTCGATAAACTTGGTAAACCCCCGGAAAAGTTTACACTCTCTATCGTTGTGAATTTTTGCCACCATCACAATACTGCAAAGTTTCTGCGAAACTTTGCACTAAAAACTTAAACCCTTAACCCTTAACCCTAAACCTAAACCTAAAACTTAAACCCTAAACCTAAAACAGAAACCCTAAACACTAAACCATAAACCTAAAACCCTAAACCATAAACCCTAAACCTTAAACTTAAACCCTAAACCTAAAACCTAAACCGTAAACCCTAAACACTAAAGCCTAAACCATAAACCCTAAACCCTAAACGCCAAACCCTACACCTAAAACCCTTAACCCTAAACCTAAAACTTAAACCCTAAACCCGAAACATAAAACCCTAAACCGTAAACCGTAAACCCTAAACCCTAAACCTAAAAACCTAAAAACCTAAACCCTAAACCCTTAACCCTAAACCTAAAACTTAAACCCTAAACCGTAAATCGTAAACCTAAAACCCTAAACCCTAAACCTTAAACCCTAAACCCTAAACGCTAAAATCCTAAACCCTAAATCTAAAACCCTAAACCCGAAACCCGAATCCCTAAACGCTAAACCCTAAACCCTAAACGCTAAACCTTAAACCTAAAACTTAAACACGAAACCTGAAACCCTAAACGCTAAACCCTAAACCTAAAACTTAAACCCGACACATAAAACGTAAACCCTAAACACTAAACACTAAACCCTAAACCCTAAAGGCTAAACCTTTAACCTAAAACTTAAACCCTAAACCGTAAACCCTAAACCTAAAACATAAAACCTAAACCCTAAACCCTAAACCCTAAACCATAAACCTAAAACTGAAACCCGAAATCCTAAACCCTAAACCTAAAACCCTAAACCCTCAACCTAAACGCTAAAACCCTAAACCACAAACCCAAAGCCCTAAACCCTAAAGGCTAAACATTAAACCCTAAACACTAAACCTTACACCTAAAACTTAAACCCTAAACCCTAAACCGTAAACGCTAAACCCTAAACCTAAAACTTAAACCCTAAACCCTAAACCCGAAACCTAAAATTTAAACCCTAAACCCCAAACAGAAAACCCTAAACCCTAAAGCCTAAACCCTAAACCGTAAACACTAAACCCTAAACCCTAAACCTAAAACTTAAACCCGAAACATAAATCCTAAACCCTAAACACTAAACCCTAAACCATAAACCTGAAACTGAAACCCTAAATCCTAAACCCTAAACCTAAAACCCTAAACCCTCAACCATAAACGCTAAAACCCTAAACCATAAACCTAAAGCCCTAAACCCTAAAGGCTAAACATTAAACCCTAAACGCTAAACCTTAAACCTAAAACTTAAACCGTAAACCTTAAACCGTAAACGCTAAACCTAAAACTTAAACCCTAAACCCGAAACCCAAAACCTAAAACTTAAACCCTAAACCCGAAACAGAAAACCCTAAACCGTAAAGCGTAAACCTTAAACCCTAAACCGTAAACCCTAAACCTAAAACCTTAAACCCTAAACCTAAAACAGAAACCCTAAACACTAAACCATAAACCTAAAACCCTAAACCATAAACCCTAAACCTTAAACTTAAATCCTAAACCTAAAACCTAAACCGTAAACCCTAAACCCTAAACACTAAAGCCTAAACCATAAACGCCAAACCCTACAGCTAAAACCCTTAACCCTAAAGCTAAAACTTAAACCCTAAACCCGAAACATAAAATCCTAAACCGTAAACCATAAACCGTAAACCGTAAACCCTAAACCTAAAACCCTAAACCCTAAACCTTAAACCCTAAACCCTAAACGCTAAAATCCTAAACCCTAAACCTAAAACCCTAAACCCTGAACCATAAACCCGAAACCCTAAACCCTAAACGCTAAACCCTAAACCCTAAACCCTAAACGCTGAACCTTAAACCTAAAACTTAAAACCGAAACCCTAAACGCTAAACCCTAAACCTAAAACTTAAACCCGACACATAAAACGTAAACCCTAAACACTAAACACTAAACCCTAAACCCTAAAGGCTAAACCTTAAACCTAAAACTTAAACCGTAAACTGTAAACCCTAAACCTAAAACCTAAAACCTAAACCCTAAACCCTAAACACTAAACCCTAAACCATAAACCTAAAACTGAAACCCTAAATCCTAAACCCTAAACCTAAAACCCTAAACCCTCAACCTTAAACGCTAAAACCCTAAACCATAAACCTAAAGCCCTAAACCCTGAAGGCTAAACATTAAACCCTAAACACTAAACCTTAAACCTAAAACTTAAACCCTAAACCGTAAACGCTAAACCCTAAACCTAAAACTTAAACCCTAAACCCGAAACCCAAAACCTAAAATTTAAACCCTAAACCCCAAACAGAAAACCCTAAACCCTAAAGCCTAAACCGTAAACCCTAAACCCTAAACCTAAAACTTAAACCCGAAACATAAATCCTAAACCCTAAACCCTAAACCCTAAACCCTAAACCCTAAACACTAAACACTAAACCCTAAACCATAAACCTAAAACTGAAACCCTAAATCCTAAACCCTAAACCTAAAACCCTAAACCCTCAACCATAAACGCTAAAACCCTAAACCATAAACCTAAAGCCCTAAACCCTGAAGGCTAAACATTAAACCCTAAACGCTAAACCTTAAACCTAAAACTTAAACCGTAAACCCTAAACCGTAAACGCTAAACCATAAACCTAAAACTTAAACCCGAAACCCGAAACCCGAAACCTAAAACTTAAACCCTAAACCCGAAACAGAAAACCCTAAACCCTAAACCGTAAAGCGTAAACCCTAAACCCTAAACCGTAAACCCTAAACCTAAAAACTTAAACCCTTAACCCTTAACCCTAAACCTAAAACTTAAACCCTAAACCTAAAACAGAAACCCTAAACACTAAACCATAAACCTAAAACCCTAAACCATAAACCCTAAACCTTAAACTTAAACCGTAAACCTAAAACCTAAACCGTAAACCCTAAACCCTAAACACTAAAGCCTAAACCATAAACCCTAAACCCTAAACGCCAAACCCTAAACCTAAAACCCTTAACCCTAAACCTAAAACTTAAACCCTAAACCCTAAATCCGAAACATAAAACCCTACATCGTAAACCATAAACCGTAAACCGTAAACCCTAAACCTAAAAACCTAAACCCTAAACCCTTAACCCTAAACCTAAGACTTAAACCCTAAACCCTAAACCGTAAACGCTAAACCTAAAACTTAAACCCTAAACCCGAAACCCGAAACCTAAAACTTAAACCCTAAACCCGAAACAGAAAACCCTAAACCCTAAACCGTAAAGCGTAAACCTTAAACCCTAAACCGTAAACCCTAAACCTAAAACCTTAAACCCTAAACCTAAAACAGAAACCCTAAACACTAAACCATAAACCTAAAACCCTAAACCATAAACCCTAAACCTTAAACTTAAATCCTAAACCTAAAACCTAAACCGTAAACCCTAAACCCTAAACCCTAAACACTAAAGCCTAAACCATAAACGCCAAACCCTACAGCTAAAACCCTTAACCCTAAACCTAAAACTTAAACCCTAAACCCGAAACATAAAATCCTAAACCGTAAACCATAAACCGTAAACCGTAAACCCTAAACCTAAAACCCTAAACCCTAAACCTTAAACCCTAAACCCTAAACGCTAAAATCCTAAACCCTAAACCTAAAACCCTAAACCCTGAACCATAAACCCGAAACCCTAAACCCTAAACGCTAAACCCTAAACCCTAAACCCTAAACGCTGAACCTTAAACCTAAAACTTAAAACCGAAACCCTAAACGCTAAACCCTAAACCTAAAACTTAAACCCGACACATAAAACGTAAACCCTAAACACTAAACACTAAACCCTAAACCCTAAAGGCTAAACCTTAAACCTAAAACTTAAACCGTAAACTGTAAACCCTAAACCTAAAACCTAAAACCTAAACCCTAAACCCTAAACACTAAACCCTAAACCATAAACCTAAAACTGAAACCCTAAATCCTAAACCCTAAACCTAAAACCCTAAACCCTCAACCTTAAACGCTAAAACCCTAAACCATAAACCTAAAGCCCTAAACCCTGAAGGCTAAACATTAAACCCTAAACACTAAACCTTAAACCTAAAACTTAAACCCTAAACCGTAAACGCTAAACCCTAAACCTAAAACTTAAACCCTAAACCCGAAACCCAAAACCTAAAATTTAAACCCTAAACCCCAAACAGAAAACCCTAAACCCTAAAGCCTAAACCGTAAACCCTAAACCCTAAACCTAAAACTTAAACCCGAAACATAAATCCTAAACCCTAAACCCTAAACCCTAAACCCTAAACCCTAAACACTAAACACTAAACCCTAAACCATAAACCTAAAACTGAAACCCTAAATCCTAAACCCTAAACCTAAAACCCTAAACCCTCAACCATAAACGCTAAAACCCTAAACCATAAACCTAAAGCCCTAAACCCTGAAGGCTAAACATTAAACCCTAAACGCTAAACCTTAAACCTAAAACTTAAACCGTAAACCCTAAACCGTAAACGCTAAACCATAAACCTAAAACTTAAACCCGAAACCCGAAACCCGAAACCTAAAACTTAAACCCTAAACCCGAAACAGAAAACCCTAAACCCTAAACCGTAAAGTGTAAACCTTAAACCCTAAACCGTAAACCCTAAACCTAAAAACTTAAACCCTTAACCCTTAACCCTAAACCTAAAACTTCAACCCTAAACCTAAAACAGAAACCCTAAACACTAAACCATAAACCTAAAACCCTAAACCATAAACCCTAAACCTTAAACTTAAACCGTAAACCTAAAACCTAAACCGTAAACCCTAAACCCTAAACACTAAACCCTAAACCCTAAACCCTAAACCCTAAACGCCAAACCCTAAACCTAAAACCCTTAACCCTAAACCTAAAACTTAAACCCTAAACCCTAAACCCGAAAGCCAAAACATAAAACCCTAAACCGTAAACCGTAAACCCTAAACCTAAAAACCTAAACCCTAAACCCTTAACCCTAAAACTTAAACCCTAAACCCTAAACCGTAAACGCTAAACCTAAAACTTAAACCCTAAACCCGAAACCCGAAACCTAAAACTTAAACCCTAAACCCGAAACAGAAAACCCTAAACCCTAAACCGTAAAGCGTAAACCTTAAACCCTAAACCGTAAACCCTAAACCTAAAACCTTAAACCCTAAACCTAAAACAGAAACCCTAAACACTAAACCATAAACCAAAACCCTAAACCATAAACCCTAAACCTTAAACTTAAATCCTAAACCTAAACCTAAACCGTAAACCCTAAACCCTAAACCCTAAACACTAAAGCCTAAACCATAAACGCCAAACCCTACAGCTAAAACCCTTAACCCTAAACCTAAAACTTAAACCCTAAACCCGAAACATAAAATCCTAAACCGTAAACCATAAACCGTAAACCGTAAACCCTAAACCTAAAACCCTAAACCCTAAACCTTAAACCCTAAACCCTAAACGCTAAAATCCTAAACCCTAAACCTAAAACCCTAAACCCTGAACCATAAACCCGAAACCCTAAACCCTAAACGCTAAACCCTAAACCCTAAACCCTAAACGCTGAACCTTAAACCTAAAACTTAAAACCGAAACCCTAAACGCTAAACCCTAAACCTAAAACTTAAACCCGACACATAAAACGTAAACCCTAAACACTAAACACTAAACCCTAAACCCTAAAGGCTAAACCTTAAACCTAAAACTTAAACCGTAAACCCTAAACCTAAAACCTAAACCCTAAACCCTAAACCCTAAACCCTAAACCCTAAACGATAAACCTAAAACTGAAACCCTAAATCCTAAACCCTAAACCCTAAACCTAAAACCCTAAACCCTCAACCCTAAACGCTAAAACCCTAAACCATAAACCTAAAGCCCTAAACCCTGAAGGCTAAACATTAAACCCTAAACACTAAACCTTAAACCTAAAACTTAAACCCTAAACCGTAAACGCTAAACCCTAAACCTAAAACTTAAACCCTAAACCCGAAACCCAAAACCTAAAATTTAAACCCTAAACCCCAAACAGAAAACCCTAAACCCTAAAGCCTAAACCGTAAACCCTAAACCCTAAACCTAAAACTTAAACCCGAAACATAAATCCTAAACCCTAAACCCTAAACCCTAAACCCTAAACCCTAAACCTAAAACCCTTAACCCTGAACCTAAAACTTAAACCCCAAAGCCTAAACTCTAAACCTAAAACCCTAAACCCTAAACCTTAAACGCTAAAACCCTAAACCATAAACCTAAAGCCCTAAACCCTGAAGGCTAAACATTAAACCCTAAACGCTAAACCTTAAACCTAAAACTTAAACCGTAAACCCTAAACCGTAAACGCTAAACCATAAACCTAAAACTTAAACCCGAAACCCGAAACCCGAAACCTAAAACTTAAACCCTAAACCCGAAACAGAAAACCCTAAACCCTAAACCGTAAAGTGTAAACCTTAAACCATAAACCGTAAACCCTAAACCTAAAAACGTAAACCCTTAACCCTTAACCCTAAACCTAAAACTTCAACCCTAAACCTAAAACAGAAACCCTAAACACTAAACCATAAACCTAAAACCCTAAACCATAAACCCTAAACCTTAAACTTAAACCGTAAACCTAAAACCTAAACCGTAAACCCTAAACCCTAAACCCTAAACACTAAAGCCTAAACCATAAACCCTAAACCCTAAACGCCAAACCCTAAACCTAAAACCCTTAACCCTAAACCTAAAACTTAAACCCTAAACCCTAAATCCGAAACATAAAACCCTACATCGTAAACCATAAACCGTAAACCGTAAACCCTAAACCTAAAAACCTAAACCCTAAACCCTTAACCCTAAACCTAAGACTTAAACCCTAAACCCTAAACCGTAAATCGTAAACCTAAAACCCTAAACCCTAAACCTTAAACCCTAAACCCTAAACGGTAAAATCCTAAACCTAAAACGCTTAACCCTGAACCCAAAACCCTAAACCCTAATCCCTAAACGCTAAACCCTAAACCCCAAACGCTAAACCTTAAACCTAAAACTTAAACCCGAAACCCTAAACGCTAAACCCTAAACCTAAAACTTAAACCCGACACATAAAACGTAAACCCTAAACACTAAACACTAAACACTAAACCTAAACCCTAAAGGCTAAACCTTAAACCTAAAACTTAAACCGTAAACCCTAAACACTAAACCCTAAACCCTAAACCATAAACCTAAAACTGAAACCCTAAATCCTAAACCATCAACCCTAAACGCTAAAACCCTAAACCATAAACCTAAAGCCCTAAACCCTAAAGGCTAAACATCAAACCCTAAACACTAAACCTTAAACCTAAAACTTAAACCCTAAACCCTAAACGGTAAACCCTAAACGAAAAACTTAAACCCTAAACCCGAAACCCTAAACCTTAAACCTAAAACTTAACCCCTAAACCTAAAATAGAAACCCTAAGCACTAAACCATAAACCTAAAACCCTAAACCATAAACCCTAAACCCTAAACGCTAAACCTAAAGCTAAAACCCTAAACACTAAACCCTAAAGCTAAAACCCTAAACCATAAACCCTCAACCTTACACACTAAACCCTAAACCCTACACCCCAAACCATAATCACTAAACCC
Organism: Corallium rubrum; assembly: GCA_964035015.1. NCBI lineage: Eukaryota > Metazoa > Cnidaria > Anthozoa > Scleralcyonacea > Coralliidae > Corallium > Corallium rubrum. Next base: position 89,318 of record CAXIUP010000074.1, on the reverse strand, counting down.
TAAACACTAAACTCTACACCCTAAACCTTAAACGCTAAACCCTCAATCCTAAACCATAAAACCTAAATCCTAAAAATCAAAACCCTAAACCCTAAATCCTAAACCCTAAATCTAAAACCCTAAACCCTAAACATTAAACCCTAAACCTAAAACCTAAAACCTAAAGCCTTAAGCCTAAACCCTAAAGACAAAACCCTAAACCCTAAACCAATAACCCTAAACCCTAAAGGCTAAACGTAAAACTTAAACCCTAAACCCTAAAACTCTAAACCCTAAACACCAAAAATTTCACCCTAAACCCTGAACCCTAAATCCTAAACCCTAAATCTAAAACCCTAAACGCTAAACCCTTAACCCTAAACCTAAAACTTAAACCCTAAACCCTAAACCGTAAATCGTAAACCTAAAACCCTAAACCCTAAACCTTAAACCCTCAACCCTCAACGCTAAAATCCTAAACCCTAAACCTAAAACCCTAAACCCTGAACCCGAAACCCGAAACCCTAAACCCTAATCCCTAAACGCTAAACGCTAAACCCTAAACGCTAAAGGCTAAACCTTTAACCTAAAACTTAAACCGTAAACCGTAAACCCTAAACCTAAAAACCTAAACCCTAAACCCTTAACCCTAAACCTAAGACTTAAACCCTAAACCCTAAACCGTAAATCGTAAACCTAAAACCCTAAACCCTAAACCTGAAACCCTAAACCCTAAACGGTAAAATCCTAAACCTAAAACGCTTAACCCTGAACCCAAAACCCTAAACCCTAATCCCTAAACGCTAAACCCTAAACCCCAAACGCTAAACCTTAAACCTAAAACTTAAACCCGAAACCCTAAACGCTAAACCCTAAACCTAAAACTTAAACCCGACACATAAAACGTAAACCCTAAACACTAAACACTAAACCTAAACCCTAAAGGCTAAACCTTAAACCTAAAACTTAAACCGTAAACCCTAAACACTAAACCCTAAACCCTAAACCATAAACCTAAAACTGAAACCCTAAATCCTAAACCCTCAACCCTAAACGCTAAAACCCTAAACCATAAACCTAAAGCCCTAAACCCTAAAGGCTAAACATCAAACCCTAAACACTAAACCTTAAACCTAAAACTTAAACCCTAAACGGTAAACCCTAAACGAAAAACTTAAACCCTAAACCCGAAACCCTAAACCTTAAACCTAAAACTTAACCCCTAAACCTAAAATAGAAACCCTAAACACTAAACCATAAACCTAAAACCCTAAACCATAAACCCTAAACCCTAAACGCTAAACCTAAAGCTAAAACCCTAAACACTAAACCCTAAAGCTAAAACCCTAAACCATAAACCCTCAACCTTACACACTAAACCCTAAACCCTACACCCCAAACCATAATCACTAAACCCTAAACACTAAACTCTACACCCTAAACCTTAAACGCTAAACCCTCAATCCTAAACCATAAAACCTAAATCCTAAAAATCAAAACCCTAAACCCTAAATCCTAAACCCTAAATCTAAAACCCTAAACCCTAAACATTAAACCCTAAACCTAAAACCTAAAACCTAAAGCCTTAAGCCTAAACCCTAAAGACAAAACCCTAAACCCTAAACCATTAACCCTAAACCCTAAAGGCTAAACGTAAAACTTAAACCCTAAACCCTAAAACCCTAAACCCTAAACACCAAAAATTTCACCCTAAACCCTAAACCCTAAATCCTAAACCCTAAATCTAAAACCCTAAACGCTAAACCCTTAACCATAAACCTAAAACTTAAACCCTAAACCCTAAACCGTAAATCGTAAACCTAAAACCCTAAACCCTAAACCTTAAACCCTCAACCCTCAACGCTAAAATCCTAAACCCTAAACCTAAAACCCTAAACCCTGAACCCGAAACCCGAAACCCGAAACCCTAATCCCTAAACGCTAAACGCTAAACCCTAAACGCTAAACCTTAAACCTAAAACTTAAACCCGAAACCCGAAACCCTAAACGCTAAACCCTAAACCTAAAAGTTAAACCCGACACATAAACCGTAAACCCTAAACCTAAAACCTAAAACCTAAAGCCTAAACCCTAAACACTAAACCCTAAACCATAAACCTAAAACTGAAACCCTAAATCCTAAACCCTAAACCTAAAACCCTAAACCCTCAACCTTAAACGCTAAAACCCTAAACCATAAACCTAAAGCCCTAAACTCTAAAGGCTAAACATTAAACCCTAAACACTAAACCTTAAACCTAAAACTTAAACCCTAAACCCTAAACCGTAAACGCTAAACCCTAAACCTAAAACTTAAACCCTAAACCCTAAACCCTAAACCCGAAACCTAAAATTTAAACCCTAAACCCCAAACAGAAAACCCTAAACCCTAAAGCCTAAACCCTAAACCTAAACCCTAAAACCTTAACCCTAAACCTAAAACTTAAACCCGAAACATAAATCCTAAACCCTAAACCCTAAATCCTAAACCCTAAACCCTAAACACTAAACCCTAAACCATAAACCTGAAACTGAAACCCTAAATCCTAAACCTTAAACCTAAAACCCTAAACCCTCAACCATAAACGCTAAAACCCTAAACCATAAACCTAAAGCCCTAAACCATAAAGTCTAAACATTAAAGCCTAAACGCTAAACCTTAAACCTAAAACTTAAACCCTAAACCCTAAACCGTAAACGCTAAAGCATAAACCTAAAACTTAAACCCTAAACCCGAAACCCGAAAACTAAAACTTAAAGCCTAAACCCGAAACAGAAAACCCTAAACCCTAAACCGTAAAGCGTAAACCTTAAACCCTAAACCGTAAACCCTAAACCTAAAAACTTAAACCCTTAACCATGAACCTAAAAGTTAAACCCTAAACCCGAAACAAAAAACCCTAAACCGTAAACCGTAAACCGTAAACCCTAAACCTAAAAACCTAAACCCTAAACCCTTAACCCTAAACCTAAAACTTAAACCCTAAACCCTAAACCGTAAATCGTAAACCCTAAACCTAAAACCCTAAACCCTGAACCCTAAACCCGAAACCCTAAACCCTAATCCCTAAACGCTAAACCCTAAACCCTAAACCCTAAACGCTAAACCTTAAACCTAAAACTTAAACCCGAAACCCGAAACCCTAAACGCTAAACCCTAAACCTAAAACTTAAACCCGACACACAAAACGTAAACCCTAAACACTAAACACTAAACACTAAACCCTAAACCCTAAAGGCTAAACCTTAAACCTAAAACTTAAACCGTAAACCGTAAACCCTAAACCTAAAACCTAAAACCTAAACCCTAAACCCTAAACCCTAAACCATACACCTAAAACTGAAACCCTCAATCCTAAACCCTAAACCTAAAACCCTAAACCCTCAACCCTAAACGCTAAAACCCTAAACCATAAACGTAACGCCCTAAACCTTAAAGGCTAAACATTAAACCCTAAACACTAAACCTTAAACCTAAAACTTAAACCCTAAACCCTAAACGGTAAACCCGAAACGAAAAACTTAAACCCTAAACCCGAAACCTAAAACTTAAACCCTAAACGCGAAACAGAAAACCCTAAACCCTAAACCGTCAAGCGTAAACCCTAAACCCTAAACCGTAAATCCTAAACGTAAAAACTTAAACCCTTACCCCTTAAACCTAAACCTAAAACTTAAACCCTAAACCCTAAACCTAAATCCCTAAACACTAAACCGAAAACACTAAACCCTAAACCGTAAACCGTAAACCTAAAACCCTAAACCCTAAACCTTAAACCTAAAACTTAAACCCTAAACCTAAAACAGAAACCCTAAACACTAAACCATAAACCTAAAACCCTAAACCATAAACCCTAAACCTTAAACTTGAACCGTAAACCCTAAACCCCAAACACTAATGCCTAAACCATAAACCCTAAGGCCTAAACGCCAAACCCTAACCCTAAACCCTAAACCCTAAAATCCTAAACCCTAAACCTAAGACCTAAAACCATAAACCGTGAACGCTAAACCCTAAACCCTAATCCCTAAACGCTACACCCTAAATCCTAAACGCTAAACCTTAAACTTAAACCTTAAACCCGAAACCCTAAACGCTAAACCCTAAACCCTAAACTTACAACTTAAACCCGAAACATAAAACGTAAACCCTAAACCCTAAACGGTAAACCCTAAACCGTAAACCCTAAACGCTAAACACTAAACCTTAAACCCTAAAGGATAAACCTTAAACATAAAACTTAAACCGTAAACCCTAAACCCTAAACCCTAAACCTAAAACCCTAAACCCTCAACCCTAAACGATAAAACCCTAAACCATAAACCTAAAGCCCTAAACCGTAAACGCTAAACATTAAACCCTAAACGCCAAACCTTAAACCTAAAACTTAAACCCTAAACCTAAAACTTAAACCCTAAACCCTAAACCTAAAACTTAAACCCTAAACCCAAAACCTAAAACTTAAACACTAAACCCGAAACAGAAAACCCTAAACCCTAAACCCTAAACCGTAAAGCGTAAACCCTAAACCCTAAACCGTAAACCCTAAACCTAAAAACCTAAACCCTTAACCCTTAACCCTAAACCTAAAACTTAAACCCTAAACCCTAAACCTAAAACCCTAAACCTTAAACCCTGAACCCGAAACCCGAAACCCTAAACGCTAAACCCTAAACCTAAAAGTTAAACCCGACACATAAAACGTAAACCCTAAACACTAAACACTAAACCCTAAACCCTAAAGGCTAAACCTTTAACCTAAAACTTAAACCGTAAACCGTAAACCCTAAACCTAAAACCTAAAACCTAAAGCCTAAACCCTAAACACTAAACCCTAAACCATAAACCTAAAACTGAAACCCTAAATCCTAAACCCTAAACCTAAAACCCTAAACCCTCAACCTTAAACGCTAAAACCCTAAACCATAAACCTAAAGCCCTAAACTCTAAAGGCTAAACATTAAACCCTAAACACTAAACCTTAAACCTAAAACTTAAACCCTAAACCCTAAACCGTAAACGCTAAACCCTAAACCTAAAACTTAAACCCTAAACCCTAAACCCGAAACCTAAAATTTAAACCCTAAACCCCAAACAGAAAACCCTAAACCCTAAACCATAAACCCTAAAGCCTAAACCCTAAACCTAAACCCTAAAACCTTAACCCTAAACCTAAAACTTAAACCCGAAACATAAATCCTAAACCCTAAACCCTAAATCCTAAACCCTAAACCCTAAACACTAAACCCTAAACCATAAACCTGAAACTGAAACCCTAAATCCTAAACCCTAAACCTAAAACCCTAAACCCTCAACCATAAACGCTAAAACCCTAAACCATAAACCTAAAGCCCTAAACCATAAAGTCTAAACACTAAAGCCTAAACGCTAAACCTTAAACCTAAAACTTAAACCCTAAACCCTAAACCGTAAACGCTAAAGCATAAACCTAAAACTTAAACCCTAAACCCGAAACCCGAAAACTAAAACTTAAAGCCTAAACCCGAAACAGAAAACCCTAAACCCTAAACCGTAAAGCGTTAACCTTAAACCCTAAACCGTAAACCCTAAACCTAAAAACTTAAACGCTTAACCATAAACCTAAAAGTTAAACCCTAAACCCGAAACAAAAAACCCTAAACCGTAAACCATAAACCGTAAACCGTAAACCCTAAACCTAAAAACCTAAACCCTAAACCCTTAACCCTAAACCTAAAACTTAAACCCTAAACCCTAAACCGTAAATCGTAAACCTAAAACCATAAACCCTAAACCCTAAACGCTAAAATCCTAAACCCTAAACCTAAAACCCTAAACCCTGAACCCTAAACCCGAAACCCTAAACCCTAATCCCTAAACGCTAAACCCTAAACCCTAAACGCTGAACCTTAAACCTAAAACTTAAACCCGAAACCCGAAACCCTAAACGCTAAACCCTAAACCTAAAACTTAAACCCGACACACAAAACGTAAACCCTAAACACTAAACCCTAAAGGCTAAACCTTAAACCTAAAACTTAAACCGTAAACCGTAAACCGTAAACCCTAAACCTAAAACCTAAAACCTAAACCCTAAACCCTAAACCATAAACCTAAAACTGAAACCCTAAATCCTAAACCCTAAACCTAAAACCCTAAACCCTCAACGCTAAAACCCTAACCCATAAACCTAAAGCCCTAAACTCTAAAGGCTAAACATTAAACCCTAAACACTAAACCTTAAACCTAAAACTTAAACCCTAAACCCTAAACCGTAAACGCTAAACCCTAAACCTAAAACTTAAACCCTAAACCCTAAACCCGAAACCTAAAATTTAAACCCTAAACCCCAAACAGAAAACCCTAAACCCTAAACCCTAAACCCTAAAGCCTAAACCCTAAACCTAAACCCTAAAACCTTAACCCTAAACCTAAAACTTAAACCCGAAACATAAATCCTAAACCCTAAACCCTAAATCCTAAACCTTAAACCCTAAACACTAAACCCTAAACCATAAACCTGAAACTGAAACCCTAAATCCTAAACCCTAAACCTAAAACCCTAAACCCTCAACCATAAACGCTAAAACCCTAAACCATAAACCTAAAGCCCTAAACCATAAAGTCTAAACATTAAAGCCTAAACGCTAAACCTTAAACCTAAAACTTAAACCCTAAACCCTAAACCGTAAACGCTAAAGCATAAACCTAAAACTTAAACCCTAAACCCGAAACCCGAAAACTAAAACTTAAAGCCTAAACCCGAAACAGAAAACCCTAAACCCTAAACCGTAAAGCGTAAACCTTAAACCCTAAACCGTAAACCCTAAACCTAAAAACTTAAACGCTTAACCATGAACCTAAAAGTTAAACCCTAAACCCGAAACAAAAAACCTTAAACCGTAAACCATAAACCGTAAACCGTAAACCCTAAACCTAAAAACCTAAACCCTAAACCCTTAACCCTAAACCTAAAACTTAAACCCTAAACCCTAAACCGTAAATCGTAAACCCTAAACCTAAAACCCTAAACCCTGAACCCTAAACCCGAAACCCTAAACCCTAATCCCTAAACGCTAAACCCTAAACCCTAAACCCTAAACGCTGAACCTTAAACTTAAAACTTAAACCCGAAACCCGAAACCCTAAACGCTAAACCCTAAACCTAAAACTTAAACCCGACACACAAAACGTAAACCCTAAACACTAAACACTAAACACTAAACCCTAAACCCTAAAGGCTAAACCTTAAACCTAAAACTTAAACCGTAAACCCTAAACCTAAAACCTAAAACCTAAACCCTAAACCCTAAACCCTAAACCATACATTTAAAACTGAAACCCTCAATCCTAAACCCTAAACCTAAAACCCTAAACCCTCAACCCTAAACGCTAAAACCCTAAACCATAAACGTAACGCCCTAAACCTTAAAGGCTAAACATTAAACCCTAAACACTAAACCTTAAACCTAAAACTTAAACCCTAAACCCTAAACGGTAAACCCTAAACGAAAAACTTAAACCCTAAACCCGAAACCTAAAACTTAAACCCTAAACGCGAAACAGAAAACCCTAAACCCTAAACCGTCAAGCGTAAACCCTAAACCCTAAACCGTAAATCCTAAACGTAAAAACTTAAACCCTTACCCCTTAAACCTAAACCTAAAACTTAAACCCTAAACCCTAAACCTAAATCCCTAAACACTAAACCGAAAACACTAAACCCTAAACCGTAAACCGTAAACCTAAAACCCTAAACCCTAAACCTTAAACCTAAAACTTAAACCCTAAACCTAAAACAGAAACCCTAAACACTAAACCATAAACCTAAAACCCTAAACCATAAACCCTAAACCTTAAACTTGAACCGTAAACCCTAAACCCCAAACATTAATGCCTAAACCATAAACCCTAAGGCCTAAACGCCAAACCCTAACCCTAAACCCTAAACGCTAAAATCCTAAACCCTAAACCTAAGACCTAAAACCATAAACCGTGAACGCTAAACCCTAAACCCTAATCCCTAAACGCTACACCCTAAATCCTAAACGCTAAACCTTAAACTTAAACCTTAAACCCGAAACCCTAAACGCTAAACCCTAAACCCTAAACTTACAACTTAAACCCGAAACATAAAACGTAAACCCTAAACCCTAAACGGTAAACCCTAAACCGTAAACCCTAAACGCTAAACACTAAACCTTAAACCCTAAAGGATAAACCTTAAACATAAAACTTAAACCGTAAACCCAAACCCTAAACCCTAAACCTAAAGCCCTAAACCGTAAACGCTAAACATTAAACCCTAAACGCCAAACCTTAAACCTAAAACTTAAACCCTAAACCCTAAACCTAAAACTTAAACCCTAAACCCTAAACCTAAAACTTAAACCCTAAACCCAAAACCTAAAACTTAAACACTAAACCCGAAACAGAAAACCCTAAACCCTAAACCCTAAACCGTAAAGCGTAAACCCTAAACCCTAAACCGTAAACCCTAAACCTAAAAACCTAAACCCTTAACCCTTAACCATAAACCTAAAACTTAAACCCTAAACCCTAAACCTAAAACCCTAAACCTTAAACCCTTAACCCTGAACCCGAAACCCGAAACCCTAAACGCTAAACCCTAAACCTAAAAGTTAAACCCGACACATAAAACGTAAACCCTAAACACTAAACACTAAACCCTAAACCCTAAAGGCTAAACCTTTAACCTAAAACTTAAACCGTAAACCGTAAACCCTAAACCTAAAACCTAAAACCTAAAGCCTAAACCCTAAACACTAAACCCTAAACCATAAACCTAAAACTGAAACCCTAAATCCTAAACCCTAAACCTAAAACCCTAAACCCTCAACCTTAAACGCTAAAACCCTAAACCATAAACCTAAAGCCCTAAACTCTAAAGGCTAAACATTAAACCCTAAACACTAAACCTTAAACCTAAAACTTAAACCCTAAACCGTAAACCGTAAACGCTAAACCCTAAACCTAAAACTTAAACCCTAAACCCTAAACCCGAAACCTAAAATTTAAACCCTAAAACCCAAACAGAAAACCCTAAACCCTAAACCATAAACCCTAAAGCCTAAACCCTAAACCTAAACCCTAAAACCTTAACCCTAAACCTAAAACTTAAACCCGAAACATAAATCCTAAACCCTAAACCCTAAATCCTAAACCCTAAACCCTAAACACTAAACCCTAAACCATAAACCTGAAACTGAAACCCTAAATCCTAAACCCTAAACCTAAAACCCTAAACCCTCAACCATAAACGCTAAAACCCTAAACCATAAACCTAAAGCCCTAAACCATAAAGTCTAAACACTAAAGCCTAAACGCTAAACCTTAAACCTAAAACTTAAACCCTAAACCCTAAACCGTAAACGCTAAAGCATAAACCTAAAACTTAAACCCTAAACCCGAAACCCGAAAACTAAAACTTAAAGCCTAAACCCGAAACAGAAAACCCTAAACCCTAAACCGTAAAGCGTAAACCTTAAACCCTAAACCGTAAACCCTAAACCTAAAAACTTAAACGCTTAACCATAAACCTAAAAGTTAAACCCTAAACCCGAAACAAAAAACCCTAAACCGTAAACCGTAAACCGTAAACCCTAAACCTAAAAACCTAAACCCTAAACCCTTAACCCTAAACCTAAAACTTAAATCCTAAACCCTAAACCGTAAATCGTAAACCTAAAACCATAAACCCTAAACCCTAAACGCTAAAATCCTAAACCCTAAACCTAAAACCCTAAACCCGAAACCCTAAACCCTAATCCCTAAACGCTAAACCCTAAACGCTGAACCTTAAACCTAAAACTTAAACCCGAAACCCGAAACCCTAAACGCTAAACCCTAAACCTAAAACTTAAACCCGACACACAAAACGTAAACCCTAAACACTAAACACTAAACCCTAAACCCTAAAGGCTAAACCTTAAACCTAAAACTTAAACCGTAAACCGTAAACCCTAAACCTAAAACCTAAAACCTAAAACCTAAAACCTAAATTCTAAACCCTAAACCCTAAACCATAAACCTAAAACTGAAACCCTAAATCCTAAACCCTAAACCTAAAACCCTAAACCCTCAACTCTAAACGCTAAAACCCTAAACCATAAACGTAACGCCCTAAACCTTAAAGGCTAAACATTAAACCCTAAACACTAAACCTTAAACCTAAAACTTAAACCCTAAACCCTAAACGGTAAACCCTAAACGAAAAACTTAAACCCTAAACCCGAAACCTAAAACTTAAACCCTAAACGCGAAATAGAAAACCCTAAACCCTAAACCGTCAAGCGTAAACCCTAAACCCTAAACGTAAATCCTAAACCTAAAAACTTAAACCCTTACCCCTTAAACTTAAACCTAAAACTTAAACCCTAAACCCTAAACCTAAAACCCTAAACACTAAACCGAAAACACTAAACCCTAAACCGTAAACCGTAAACGAAAAACTTAAACCCTAAACCCGAAACCTAAAACTTAAACCCTAAACGCGAAACAAAACCCTAAACCCTAAACCGTCAAGCGTAAACCCTAAACCCTAAACCGTAAATCCTAAACCTAAAAACTTAAACCCTTACCCCTTAAACTTAAACCTAAAACTTAAACCCTAAACCCTAAACCTAAAACCCTAAACACTAAACCGAAAACACTAAACCCTAAACCGTAAACCGTAAACCTAAAACCCTAAACCCTAAACCTTAAACCTAAAACTTAAACCCTAAACCTAAAACAGAAACCCTAAACACTAAACCATAAACCTAAAACCCTAAACCATAAACCCTAAACCTTAAACTTGAACCGTAAACCCTAAACCCCAAACACTAATGCCTAAACCATAAACCCTAAGGCCTAAACGCCAAACCCTAACCCTAAACCCTAAACGCTAAAATCCTAAACCCTAAACCTAAAACCTAAAACCATAAACCGTGAACGCTAAACCCTAAACCCTAATCCCTAAACGCTACACCCTAAATCCTAAACGCTAAACCTTAAACTTAAACCTTAAACCCGAAACCCTAAACGCTAAACCCTAAACTTACAACTTAAACCCAAAACATAAAACGTAAACCCTAAACCCTAAACGGTAAACCCTAAACCGTAAACCCTAAACGCTAAACACTAAACCTTAAACCCTAAAGGATAAACCTTAAACATAAAACTTAAACCGTAAACCCTAAACCCTAAACCTAAAACCCTAAACCCTCAACCCTAAACGATAAAACCCTAAACCATAAACCTAAAGCCCTAAACCGTAAACGCTAAACATTAAACCCTAAACGCCAAACCTTAAACCTAAAACTTAAACCCTAAACCCTAAACCTAAAACTTAAACCCTAAACCCTAAACCTAAAACTTAAACCCTAAACCCAAAACCTAAAACTTAAACACTAAACCCGAAACAGAAAACCCTAAACCCTAAACCCTAAACCGTAAAGCGTAAACCCTAAACCCTAAACCGTAAACCCTAAACCTAAAAACCTAAACCCTTAACCCTTAACCCTAAACCTAAAACTTAAACCCTAAACCCTAAACCTAAAACCCTAAACCTTAAACCCTTAACCCTGAACCCGAAACCCGAAACCCTAAACCCTAATCCCTAAACGCTAAACCCTAAACGCTAAACCTTAAACCTAAAACTTAAACCCGAAACCCTAAACCCTAAACGCTAATCCCTAAACCTAAAACTTAAACCCGACACATAAAACGTAAACCATAAACACTAAACACTAAAGCTAAACCCTAAAGGCTAAACCTTAAACCTAAAACTTAAACCGTAAACCGTAAATCCTAAACCTAAAACCTAAACGCTAAACACTAAACCGTAAACCATAAACCTAAAACTGAAACCCTAAATCCTAAACCCTAAACCTAAAACCCTAAACCCTCAACCCTAAACGATAAAACCCTAAACCATAAACGTAACGCCCTAAACCTTAAAACATTAAGCTAAACATTAAACCCTAAACACTAAACATTAAACCTAAAACTTAAACCCTAAACCCTAAACGGTAAACCCTAAACGAAAAACTTAAACCCGAAACCCGAAACCTAAAACTTAAACCCTAAACGCGAAACAGAAAACCCTAAACCCTAAACCGTCAAGCGTAAACCCTAAACCCTAAACCGTAAATCCTAAACCTAAAAACTTAAACCCTTACCCCTTAAACCTCAACCTAAAACTTAAACCGTAAACCCTAAGCCTAAAACCCTAAACACTAAACCGAAAACACTAAACCCTAAACCGTAAACCGTAAACCTAAAACCCTAAACCCTAAACCTTAAACCTAAAACTTAAACCCTAAACCTAAAACAGAAACCCTAAACACTAAACCATGAACCTAAAACCCTAAACCCTAAACCTTAAACTTAAACCGTAAACCCTAAACCCCAAACACTAATGCCTAAACCATAAACCCTAAGGCCTAAACTTAAACCCTAAACCTAAAACCTTAACCCTAAACCTAAAACTTAAACCCTAAACCCTAAAACTGAAACCCTATACCCTAAACCCGAAACCTTACACACTAAACTTTAAACCATACACCCTAAACCATAAACCTTAAACGCTAAATCCTAAACCGTAAACCTTAAACACTGAACCCTAAAACTAAAACCCTAAACATAAAACCCTTAACCCTAAACCTAAAAATTAAACCCGAAACCCGAAACATAAAACCCTAAACCGTAAACCATAAACCGTAAACCATAAACCCTAAACCTAAAAACCTAAACCCTTAAACCTTAAACCTTAACCCTAAACCTAAAACTTAAACCCTAAACCATAAACCGTAAATCCTAAACCTAAAACCCTAAACCCTAACCCTAAACCCTAAACGCTAAAATCCTAAACCCTAAACCTAAAACCTAAAACCCTAAACCGTGAACGCTAAACCCTAAACCCTAATCCCTAAACGCTACACCCTAAACCCTAAACGCTAAACCTTAAACTTAAACCTTAAACCCGAAACCCTAAACCCTAAACGCTAAACCCTAAACCCTAAACTTACAACTTACAACTTAAACCCGAAACATAAAACGTAAACCCTAAACCCTAAACGGTAAACCCTAAACCGTAAACCCTAAACGCTAAACACTAAACCTTAAACCCTAAAGGATTAACCTTAAACATAAAACTTAAACCGTAAACCCTAAACCCTAAACCTAAAACCCTAAACCCTCAACCCTAAACGATAAAACCCTAAACCATAAACCTAAAGCCCTAAACCCTAAACGCTAAACATTAAACCCTAAACGCCAAACCTTAAACCTAAAACTTAAACCCTAAACCCTAAACGCTAAACCCTAAACCTAAAACTTAAACCCTAAACCCAAAACCTAAAACTTAAACCCGAAACCCGAAACAGAAAACCCTAAACCCTAAACCCTAAACCGTAAAGCGTAAACCCTAAACCCTAAACCGTAAACCCTAAACGTAAAAACCTAAACCCTTAACCCTTAACCCTAAACCTAAAACTTGAACCCTAAACCCTAAACCTTAAACCGTAAACACTAGACCCTAAACCGTAAACCTAAAACGCTAAACCCTAAACCTTAAACCTAAAACTTAAACCCTAAACCTTAAACCGTAAACCCTAAACACTAAACCGTAAACCTAAAATCCTAAACCATAAACCCTAAACCCTAAACGCTAAACCTAAAACTAAAACCCTAAACACTAAACCCTGAAGCTAAAACCCTAAACCATAAACCCTCAACCTTACACACTAAACCCTAAACCCTACACCCCAAACCATAATCCCTAAACCCTAAACACTAAACTCTACACCCTAAACCTTAAACCCTAAACCCTCCATCCTAAACCATAAAACCTAAACCCTAAAAAATCAAAATCCTAAACCCTAAATCCTAAACCCTAAATCTAAAACCCTAAACCCTAAACATTAAACCCTAATCCTAAAACCTTAAGCCTAAACCCTAAAGACAAAACCCTAAACCCTAAACCATTAACCCTAAACCCTAAAGGGTAAACGTAAAACTTAAACCCTAAACCATAAAACCCTAAACCCTAAACACCAAACGTTTCACCCTAAACCCTAAACCCTAAATCCTAAACCCTAAATCCTAAACCCTAAATCCTAAACCATAAATCTAAAACCCTAAACGCTAAACCGTTAACCCTAAATCTAAAACTTAAACCCTAAACCCTAAACAATAAACCCTAAACCCTAAACACTAAACCTAAAACCATAAACCCTCAACCGTACGGCTAAAACTTAAACCTTAAACCCTAAAGCTAAAACACTAAACCCTAAACGTTAAGCCATAAACGCTAAAACCTAAACTTAAAACTTAAACCCAAAACCCTAAACCCTAAAACTAAAACCCTAAAACCTACACCCTAAACCATAATCCCTAAACCCTAAACAATAAACCCTACACCCTAAACCTTAAACCATAAACGCTGAATCCTAAACCCGAAACCCTAAACCATAAACCCTGAACTTAAAACCCGAAACCCGAAACCCGAAACCCTAAAAATAAAACCCTAAACCCTAAACCCTAAACCCTAAACCCTAAACCCTAAACCCTAAACCCTAAACCCTAAACACTAAACCCGAAACCCGAAACCTTACACACTAAACCTTAAACCATACACCCTAAACCCTAAAGCTTAAACCCTAAATCCTAAACCGTAAACCCTAAACGCTAAACCCTAAACCCTAAACCCTAAACCCTAAACCCTAAACCCTAAACCCTAAACCCTAAACCCTAAATCCTAAACCCAAAACCCTAAACCCTAAACCCTAAACCCTAAACCCTAAACCTTAAACCCTAAACCCAAAACCCTAAACGCTAAACCCGAAATGATAAACTCCAAACCCTAAACCCTAAACACTAAACCCTAAACACTAAACCATAAGCCATAAAGCCTAAATCATAAACCCTAAACCATAAACCCTCAACCTTACACACTAAACGCTAAAACCTACACCCTAAACCATAATCCCCAAACACTAAACCATACACCGTTAACCTTAAACCATAAACCCTCAATCCTAAACCATAAACGATAAACCCTAAGCCCTAAACCCTAAACCCTGAACCCTAAACCCTAAACCTTAAACCCTAAAGCCTAAACCCAAAACCATCAATACTAAACCCTAAACCCTAAATGATAAACTCGAAACCTAAACCCTAAATGATAAACCGTAAACCCTAAACCATAAACCCTAAACCCTAAACCCTAAATGCTAAATCCCAAACCCTTAACCCTAAATGATAAACTCTAAACCCTAAACCCATAACCCTAAACGCTAAACCCGAAATGATAAACTCCAAACCCTAAACCCTAAATGATAAACCCTAAACCCTAAACACTAAACCCTAAACCATAAACCATAAATCCCAAACCTTAAATGCTAAAGCCTAAATCATAAACTCTAAACCCTAAAGCCTAAATCCTAAACCCTGAACCATAAACCCTAAACCCTAAACACTAAACCATCAACCCTAAACCCTAAACCCCAAACCCTTAACCCTAACCCTAACCCTAAATGATAAACTCCCAACTCTAAACGCTAAATGATAAACTCTAAACCCTGAACCCTAAACCCTAAACCCTAAGCCCTAAACCCTAAACCGAAAACCCTAAACCCAAAACCCTAAACCCTAAAACCTAAACCCTAAACCCTAAACCCTAAACGCTAAACCTAAAACTAAAACTCTAAACACTAAACCCTTAAGCTAAAACCCTAAACCATAAACCCTCAACCTTACACACTAAACCCTAAACCCTACACCCCAAACCATAATCCCTAAACCCTAAACACTAAACTCTACACCCTAAACCTTAAACCCTAAACCCTCCATCCTAAACCATAAAACATAAACCCTAAAAATTCAAAATCCTAAACCCTAAATCCTAAACCCTAAATCTAAAACCCTAAACCCTAAACATTAAACCCTAATCCTAAAACCTTAAGCCTAAACCCTAAAGACAAAACCCGAAACCCTAAACCATTAACCCTAAAGGGTAAACGTAAAACTTAAACCCTAAACCCTAAAACCCTAAACCCTAAACACCAAACGTTCACCCTAAACCCTAAACCCTAAATCCTAAACCCTAAATCCTAAACCATAAATCTAAAACCTTAAACGCTAAACCGTTAACCCTAAATCTAAAACTTAAACCCTAAATCCTAAACAATAAACCCTAAACCCTAAACACTAAACCTAAAACCCTAAACCCTCAACCGTACGGCTAAAACTTAAACCTTAAACCCTAAAGCTAAAACACTAAACCTTAAACCCTAAACCTAAAACCCTAAACCCTAAACGTTAAGCCATAAACGCTAAAACCTAATCCCTAAACACTAAACCCTAAACTTTAAACCCTAAACCCTAAACCCTAAACCCAAAACGCTAAACCCTAAACTTAAAACTTAAACCCACAACCCTAAACCCTAAAACTAAAACCCTAAAACCTACACCCTAAACCATAATCCCTAAACCCTAAACAATAAACCCTACACCCTAAACCTTAAACCATAAACGCTGAATCCTAAACCCGAAACCCTAAACCATAAACCCTGAACTTAAAACCCGAAACCCGAAACCCTAAAAATAAAACCCTAAACCCTAAACCCTAAACCCTAAACCCTAAACCCTAAACACTAAACCCTAAACCCTAAACCCTAAACCTTACACACTAAACCTTAAACCATACACCCTAAACCCTAAACCTTAAACCCTAAATCCTAAACCGTAAACCATAAACGCTAGACGCTAAACCCTAAACCCTAAACCCTAAACCCTAAACCCTAAACCCTAAACCCAAAACCCTAACCCCTAAACCCTAAACCCTAAACCCTAAA
>CAXIUP010000074.1:65000-67500 GCA_964035015.1 Corallium rubrum | reverse complement strand
CTAAACCCTAAATCATAAACCATAAACCCTAAATCCTAAACCCTAAACCATCAATGGTAAACGCTAAAGCCTAAATGATAAACTCTAAACCCTAAACCCTAAACCCTAAATGAAAAACTCCAAACCCTAAACCCTAAACCCTAAATGATAAACCCTAAACCCTAAACCATAAAACCTAAACCCTAAACCGTAAACCCTAAACCCTAAACCCTAAACCCTAAACCCTATACCCTATACCCTAAACCCTAAACCCTAAACCCTAAACCCTAAACCCTAATCCCTAAACCCTAAACTCTAAACCCTAAACCATAAACCCTAAAACCTAAACCCAAAACCCTAAACCCTAAACCGTAAACCTTAAAGCCTAAATGATAAAGCCTAAACCCTAAACCATATACACTAAACCCTAAACCCTCAGCCCTAAACCCTAAACCCTAAACCCTAAACCCTAAACCCTAAACCCTAAACCCTAAAGCCTAAACCCTAAACCCTAAGCCCTAAACCCTAAACCCTAAACCCTAAACTCTAAACCCTAAACTCTAAACCCTAAACCCTAAACCTTAAACCTTAAAGTCTAAATGATAAAGCCTAAACGCTAAACCATATACATTAACCCTAAACCATAACCCTAAACCCAAAACCCTAAACCCTAAAGCCTAAATGATAAACTCCAAACCCTAAACCGTAAATGATAAACCTTAAACCCTAAACCCTAAACCCTAAACCCTAAACCCTAAACCCAAAACCCCTAAACCCTAAAGCCTAAACCCTAAACCCTAAACCCTAAACCCTAAACCCTAAACCCTAAACCCTAATCCCTAAACGCTAAACGCTAAACCCTAAACCCTAAACCCTAAACCCTAAACCCTAAACCCTAAACGAGAAACCCTAAACGCTAAAGGCCTAAACCTTAAACGCTTAACTCTAAACCCTAAACTCTAAGCCCAAAACCCTAAACCCTAAAAGGTAAACACTAACCCTAAACCCTAAACCCTAAACCCTAAACCCTAAACCATAAACCCTAAACCCAAAATCCTAAACGCTAAACCCTAATTGATAAACTCCAAACCCTAAACCCTAAATGAGAAACTCTAAACCCTAAACCCTAAATCATAAACCATAAACCCTAAATCCTAAACCCTAAACCATCAATGGTAAACGCTAAAGTCTAAATGATAAACTCTAAACCCTAAACTCTAAACCCTAAATGATAAACTCCAAACCCTAAACCCTAAACCCTAAATGATAAACCCTAAACCCTAAACCATAAAACCTAAACCCTAAACCGTAAACCCTAAACCCTAAACCCTAAACCCTAAACCCTAAACCCTATACCCTATACCCTAAACCCTAAACCCTAAACCCTAAACCCTAAACCCTAAACCCTAAACCCTAAACCCTAAACCCTAATCCCTAAACCCTAAACTCTAAACCCTAAACGATAAACCCTAAAACCTAAACCCAAAACCCTAAACCCTAAACCGTAAACCTTAAAGCCTAAATGATAAAGCCTAAACCCTAAACCATATACACTAAACCCTAAACCATAAGCCCTAAACCCTAAACCCTAAACTCTAAACCCTAAACCCTAAACCCTAAAGCCTAAACCCTAAACCCTAAGCCCTAAACCCTAAACCCTAAACCCTAAACCCTAAAGCCTAAACCCTAAACCCTAAACCCTAAACCTTAAAGCCTAAATGATAAAGCCTAAACGCTAAACCATATACATTAACCCTAAACCATAAGCCCTAAACCCAAAACCCTAAACCCTAAAGCCTAAATGATAAACTCCAAACCCTAAACCGTAAATGATAAACCTTAAACACTAAACATTAAACCCTAAACCTTAAACATCTAAACATTAAACCCTAAACCCTAAACCCTAAACCCTAAACTTTAAACCCTAAACCCTAAAGCCTAAACCCAAATCCCTAAACCGTAAACCCTATACCGTAAACCCTAAACCCTAATCCCTAAACGCTAAACCCTAAACCCTAAACCCTAAAGCCTAAACCCTAAACCCTAAACCTTAAAGCCTAACTGATAAAGCCTAAACCCTAAACCCTAAACCCTAAATCCTAAACCCTAAACCCTAAGCCCTAAACCCTTAACCCTCAAGCCTCAACCATCAACCATCAACCTTCAACCATCAACCCTCAACCATGAACCATAAACCATGAACGATAAACCCTAAACCCTAAAGGCCTAAACCTTAAACCCTAAACCCTAAACCCTAAACCCTAAACCCTAAACCCTAAACCCTAAACCCTAAACCCTAAACCCTAAATGATAAACTCCAAACCCTAAACCTTAAATGAGAAACTCTAAACCCTAAGCCCTAAATCATAAACCATAAACCATAAACCCTAAACCCAAAACCCTAAAAACCTAAACCCTATACCCTAAACCCTAAACCATATACCCTAAACCCTAAACCCTAAACCCTAATCCCTAATCCCTAATCCCCAAACCCTAAACCCTAAACCCTAAACCCTAAATC
>CAXIUP010000074.1:22500-60000 GCA_964035015.1 Corallium rubrum | reverse complement strand
CCTAAACCCTAAACCCTAAACCCTAAACTCTAAACCCTAAACTCTAAACCCTAAACCCTAAACCTTAAACCTTAAAGTCTAAATGATAAAGCCTAAACGCTAAACCATATACATTAACCCTAAACCATAAGCCCTAAACCCAAAACCCTAAACCCTAAAGCCTAAATGATAAACTCCAAACCTTAAACCGTAAATGATAAACCTTAAACCCTAAACCCTAAACCCTAAACCCTAAACCCTAAACCCTAAAGCCAAAACCCTAAACCCTAAACCCTAAACCCTAAACCCTAAACCCTAAACCCTAAACCCTAAACCCTAATCCCTAAACGCTAAACGCTAAACGCTAAACCCTAAACCCTAAACCCTAAACGAGAAACCCTAAACGCTAAAGGCCTAAACCTTAAACGCTTAACTCTAAACCCTAAACTCTAAGCCCAAAACCCTAAACCCTAAAAGGTAAACACTAACCCTAAACCCTAAACCCTAAACCCTAGACCATAAACCCTAAACCCAAAACCCTAAACGCTAAACCCTAATTGATAAACTCCAAACCCTAAACCCTAAATGAGAAACTCTAAACCCTAAACCCTAAATCATAAACCATAAACCCTAAATCCTAAACCCTAAACCATCAATGGTAAACGCTAAAGTCTAAATGATAAACTCTAAACCCTAAACCCTAAATGATAAACTCCAAACCCTAAACCCTAAATGATAAACCCTAAACCCTAAACCATAAAACCTAAACCCTAAACCGTAAACCCTAAACCCTAAACCGTAAACCGTAAACCTTAAAGGCTAAATGATAAAGCCGAAACCCTAAACCATATACACTAAACCCTAAGCCCTAAACCCTAAGGCCTAAACCCTAAACCCTAAACCCTAAACCCTAAACCCTAAACCCTAAACCCTAAACCCTAAACCCTCATGCCTCAAGCCCCAAGCCCCAAGCCCCAAGCCCCAAGCCCCAAGCCCCAAGCCCCAAGCCCCAAGCCCCAAGCCCCAAGCCCCAAGCCCCAAGCCCCAAGCCCCAAGCCCCTAGCCCCTAGCCCCAAGCCCCAAGCCCCAAGCCCCAAGCCCCAAGCCCCAAGCCCCAAGCCCCAAGCCCCAAGCCCCAAGCCCCAAGCCCCAAGCCCCAAGCCCCAAGCCCCAAGCCCCAAGCCCCAAGCCCCAAGCCCCAAGCCCCAAGCCCCAAGCCCCAAGCCCCAAGCCCCAAGCCCCAAGCCCCAAGCCCCAAGCCCCAAGCCCCAAGCCCCAAGCCCCAAGCCCCAAGCCCCAAGCCCCAAGCCCCAAGCCCCAAGCCCCAAGCCCCAAGCCCCAAGCCCCAAGCCCCAAGCCCCAAGCCCCAAGCCCCAAGCCCCAAGCCCCAAGCCCCAAGCCCCAAGCCCCAAGCCCCAAGCCCCAAGCCCCAAGCCCCAAGCCCCAAGCCCCAAGCCCCAAGCCCCAAGCCTCAAGCCTCAAGCCTCAAGCCTCAAGCCTCAAGTATCAAGCCTCAAGCCTCAAGCCTCAAGCCTCAAGCCTCAAGCCTCAAGCCTCAAGCCTCAAGCCTCAAGCCTCAAGCCTGGATCGCCATTTCTATTGAAAAATACATAATCGTGTTGTTTGCCATTCATCAAAGCTAACCGATGTTTACTAAGATACGTTTTAATGAAATACACAAGCCATTCGTCATCTGTCAAATCAATTTTACTGGGCCCCGTATGTTTGGCCGTTTTGAAATCAGTTTCGATTAAAATCAGACTGTCATCAGGTTGGAGAACTAATGCATTTAATTCGTCAACATTTTCGGTGGAGAAAGGTTTTTCTGAGTTCGATTTGTCTATAAGCAGAAGTGTCCTCATCTCTTTAGCCCTGCCAGGTTGGGCCCTAGTGTATAAAGATAACATGGTAAAATCATGCAGATGCCCCGAACTAGAAAGGCCTGAAGAATTATAAAATTGTTCTCTCAGCTGACGCATGGTGTCTAAGATATGAGAAAACAATAACTGTCGATCTTTTTTAGATGAGAAACCCTCGCGTTTTCTCTTACGAGTCAAATTTTCTTCTCCGTATAACTGACTTTGTATGTTATGAATCGCTATCATCGTTGGCAACTTCTCTATATCGGAAACATGTCGATGGCGGTCGTAATTTATCACACTTACAATAGCCGATAGACTTCTACTGATAGTCGAGGCCATTAGTTTTCTCCCTTTCGCAAGATAATTAACAAAGCTTTCCACTAACTCCAAACTACTTGTCAAACTTATTGACAATTTTGTTGATGGGTTCCTACTTTTCACAAAACCAAGGAAGCACAAAAGTCATTCATTCAATTTGCTAAAACTTGATTCGCTAAGTTTTGAACCTTTTCTGGCTGGATTTATGTCAGACATATAAAAATGGTTCAGTTTCTCCAACTCTTGTTTCAATTCAGGCGTCACGTGTTCATCGCTTAAGGAATATCGCAATTTTGGGTTCCCCCCCCTGTTGATGGGCGTCGACTGCAGAGCGTTCAAATTCGTTTCGAAACGTTCCTCAGATAATGGAGAACTATTGCAATTGCCAATTGATAAGATTTCCTTACTAGACGTGGTCGCAAAATAATTTTCCAGCATTTGTTCCGATAGGATGCTTGGTTTCTGCTTACTAACATGTGTCCCTCCCCCCATGTTATGCTCAGTGGTTTTGTCGGAAAACTTTGCTTCCAAAAACCTCCTACTGCTAATTACAATGCGTTCTCTATCTAAACACGTTAAATTACTCTGCTCTGGTTGCAAATTAAACTCATTCACTATTTTTACCTCTACTTGTTCAATATCTGTACCAGTGCTGGAACTTGTAGGCTTGGAAGACGTTGACTGACTGTTATTGGAGGGACTTGTAGGTTGGAAAGGAGTACTACCAACGCCAAGAGCGCCAAAGTTTGTGGTGCATGTTCTCGACGTATTGAAGGGACTTGTAGGTTGGACATAAGCAGGAGTGCCAAAGTTGGTGGTGCTTGTTCTCGACGTATTGAAGGGACCTGTAGGTTGGAGATAAGCAGGAGTGCCAAAGTTGGTGGTGCTTGTTCTCGACGTATTGAAGAGACTAATTTTTCGTCTTTAAACCGTTTGTAATAACCATCTAATAAATCCATATAAGAACCGATAAAATGAGGATGAGGGGGGTAATGATTTCCTACAATTCTGCGGGTTTTTTAGATATTCACCGTTACCTCCGCATTTTTTCATACATCGTTTATGTAAAAAAATACATATTTCACTTATTTTCATTTGTTGTTGTTGTTGTAGTTGTTTTAGCCGAAAAAAATCATTCATAGCCTTCGCGTATTTCGCACAAGAATACCAAAAATCATCACCCTCTTCTTCCATAACTATTACATAATACGAAAACATTTTAATTTCCAAATAATGTTCAAATTCTTCTCTATTCATTTTTTAATAAAAATCCAAAGCACAAGCAACGAAGTAAAAAGTAAACGATAAAATATTATTTAAACTAAAATTTTTTTAATTTTTTTTCAGGATAAATAATATTTATTTTTCTTAAATGTTTAATCGTTAATCTTGTAAGACGTCTAATCCAAATTTCTTCTTTTTCTTTTCCCTCGAAGTAGACGATGATTACACAATAAAATACAATAACTTGACCAATACCATGACGCTGGATTTTTTCGTAGATCTGTTCTAATTGATTCTTCTTCGCGATAGTGACTTTTATTTCTTCAAGTAACCCTTTTTGATCTACTATACAGGTCTCAATCGTTGTTTTAAAATAATCTTCATCTAAGACAATATCGTTTTTTATTACTTCGTCTATAATAATATTATTCTTTTCTTTCTTTCCACTCTTTTTAACTTCATTAATATATCTAGCTGCTATTAACTCTAAATCGCACAATTTCTCTTTTATATTATTCAGCTTTGTAAGAGTTGTATTTTTCGATCTAAAAACACGTCTAATTTCTCTAAATTTATTATCTGCAGTCACTACCAAATCTTCGTTAGAATAGGGTAACTGTCAACTACTATTTCTTTTTTTTAAAAAAACAACATTTTCTTATTTTAACATATTCTTATATAAGGGGAACAAACTCAACTGCTTCTTCTTCTTCTTCTACCGTAATTACGTCTTCTCCCAAAAATTCATTTTGTTCATAAGCTTCTTTTAGTAAATTTATATCCTTCCCTCGAGTAGTAGTAGTAGTAGTAGTAGAACTAATTTTAAAATCTATAAAATCCTCCCGCTCTGTATCCACGGGTTGATCCTTTTTTACAACGTACGAGTAATTCTCCCTCATTACTGAATTAGGAGGGTGTATAGGGTGTGGGAATACTTGTTCCACAAAAACAAGTGGTAATTCTACATCCAAGATAGTGCGGCAAACTTATTTAACGCGATGCCAGCGGAAATAAGAACATGTGACGACTTTAACATTTTTAAAAGGGAATGTTTTATAATATTGCGCGCTAGAGCTGAGGAACGTATCGCTCTGAAGTAGTGATAAGACCGCAACTATGACTATGTAGACTGATATTTTTATACATTTTTAATATTTAAACTATATTCTTTTATTTAATTGCATGAACGCATTAGATTTCAATATAACTAATAGGTATAGTCAATAGATTTAAGTAGTTTAAAATTTTAACTTTTGCAGATGTAAAGCTACACTGTAGAGAGACTGCAAATTAAATCATTATTATTATTATTATTATTATTATTATTATTATTATTATTATTATTATTATTATTATTATCTAACATAGCTTCTTCACCTTCACTAATCAAGGGTGAGATAGCACCTACCAAAGTGTCAATATCCATTTCGGCGATAATCTCCTCAAGACTTTTACGCTCTTCTTCTCCGCTATGTCGTCTTTCTTCTTCTTCGATGCGAGGTTGTTTTGATGCGACGTTGTCTTTCTTCTTCTTCTTCTTTGATGCGATGCTGTCTTTCTTCTTCTTCGATGCAACGTTGTCTTTCTTCTTCGCTGCGACGTTGTCTTTCTTCTTCTACGATGCGATGCTGTCTTTCTTCTTCTTCGATGCGATGCTGTCTTTCTTCTTCGCTGTGACGTTGTCTTTTTTCTTCGCTGCGACATTGTCTTTCTTCTTCTTCGATGTGATGTTGTCTTTCTTCTTCTTCGATGCGGTGCTGTCTTTCTTCTTCACTGCGACATTGTCTTTCTTTTCTTTCACTAATAGCACTCAACCCAAAAAAAACAAAAAACATGTGGTGTTCACGTCATCACATGATGGTAATCTATAAAAAAACACACTGAACCTTTGATCTGAATTATAAAATGGCACAAAAATATTCATCATCGACGGTTCAATTACTACGAAATATGTTAGAAAAAATGAGTCCACAAGAACAACATCATATAATAAACGATGATGGTTATGTTCTAATCTATTTTAGAGAAATAACGAAAAAACTGTGGGAATACGGTACGTCGAGCGAATTCCCAAAAACCTGTGGTGTTGATGGGTGTGATGCAGAAAGCGAAGTTTGTGGGTTAACTGAGATAGAATGTAAAGAAGAAGAATGTTGTCTCTTTCCATCTTGTCTACGTCACGGGTATTCGCACGATCCGTTTACTTTAAAAAACGATGTATTTGTTGTTCACACAAATGTCAAACAATTACTTTGGGATATAAAGGATATACCGCCATTAGAAGCTAGCAAAGAAGAAGAACTGGATCGTTCGTTTAAAAAACTACTTATACCTAATAATATTAATCTACTGTGTAAAAGGTATTTTTTAGTAACCGTATACTCAAAATATATATTCTCAAGTACCTATCATATTATTTTAATTTTTTACTCGACCTTTGGAACTCGTTGACTTTGTAACCATATACTATCATATGGTTCTGCTAATTCTCAGTACCTATCATATGATTCAGCTAATTTTTATAATTTTTTACTCGACCTTTAGAGCTCGTAAGCCTCCTCCTCCTCCTTTCTTCTTCCCTCTTCTCTTCTTCCTTTTTTTTACATAGAGCTACTTGTTCGTAAAAATTCCCCGTTGATGATTGAGTTCGTAATCGTATACTATCATATGGTTCTGCTAATTCTCAAGTACCTATCATATTATTATAATTTTTCATAGCGATATGATATAAACATCTAATTTTTGTTGTTTTAGTTCAAAAACAATATACCAGTGGAGAACGAAAAATGGAGAGAACAATTGATTCGACGTTCATTATAAACGAAAGACCAGAACTGATATATTATGATGAAATAACTTTAACCGATGAGGACAAGATAGAAAATTCTGGTAAGAAATATTATTGCCCAGCATACTGCTTTAAACAAAACCATAACACAAAATAATTTTGAAAAAATTTTTACTAACGTTTCGTTACTACACGTAACATCATCAGAGTGATAAATATACATACATGAAGGTGACTTAAATAGCTTAACTAGTTACATAAATAGAAAGTGATAAGGTGACAGACAAGGTGACAGAAAAGGTGATGTAAGACAAATGAATTGTCAAACTGGTGAAGAGACGCCACAGCGTAAAGAAAAAATAAATATAAATAAATAAATAAAAAAAAATAAAAAATCTAAAAGAGTGCTAAGGGAAATGATCTAATGTTAGCGTTAAGAGAGGGTTTAAACTTAGAAATTAACAAGCTTTCTCGAAGAAGAACATCTAATTGGTTAGAACCTGACGATATAATTGAGAAGTCAACGAAAGAAACATCGTGTCCAGTTTTTATCTTGTGTGTCAGAATGCTGGACACGCTATTTTCACATAAGTTCATCTTATTCTATTTTTCACGATGAACTCGAGAAGCTTAAAATTTTACTTAAACAAAATGGATATCCGGCTAAATTTTTAGACCATTGTTTTCGAATTTTTTTGGATAAAATATTTAATCCTCCGGCTAAAATCCTCACAGCTCCTAAACTATCACTCTCCCTAATTTTACCATACACTGGAGATCATGGACTCCAAATTCGTCAACAAGTCAAAAAACTACTAGCTTCAGCCTTTCCTCACATCCAACTTCGCGTTGTCTTCCGACCTGTCTGTCGTTTGTCGAGTTTTTTCCATTTCAAAGACCGACTGCCACTTAGATTTCGATCCCGTGTCGTTTACAAATTTACGTGCCGATGCTGCCAGGCATCGTATGTTGGCGAAACATGCCGACTTCTGCACACTAGGGTATCGGAACATATGGGTATTTCGGCCTATACCGGAAAAGCACTTTCAGTGTCTGCCATGTCCAGCATTCTGACACACAAGATAAAAACTGGACACGATGTTTCTTTCGATGACTTCTCAATTATATCGTCAGGTTCTAACCAATTAGATGTTCTTCTTCGAGAAAGCTTGTTAATTTCTAAGTTTAAACCCTCTCTTAACGCTAACATTAGATCATTTCCCTTAGCACTCTTTTAGATTTTTTATTTTTTTTTTATTTATTTATTTATATTTATTTTTTCTTTACGCTGTGGCGTCTCTTCACCAGTTTGACAATTCATTTGTCTTACATCACCTTTTCTGTCACCTTGTCTGTCACCTTATCACTTTCTATTTATGTAACTAGTTAAGCTATTTAAGTCACCTTCATGTATGTATATTTATCACTCTGATGATGTTACGTGTAGTAACGAAACGTTAGTAAAAATTTTTTCAAAATTATTTTGTGTTATGGTTTTGTTTAAAGCAGTATGCTGGGCAATAATATTTCTTACCAGAATTAGATTTCCGCCTGGTTCATCCATTGCGAAGATAGAAAATACTGTAATTGGGGACTGGTGGATCCAAAAAATAACCAAAAGAAACGAAGTTATTGTGTTACAGAACAGAAAAGCAAAGAATTTCGTGGAGATCTATTACCTGCGCGAAAATATTTACGGGGAAAAGAAACCGTAAAAGCAAGCAAGATGAATAACATTTTATCGGTATTTTTGTTATATACCTTATTTACTTTTAATTGAACTTGGATGAAGAAGAAAACTATAAACGTTTTAAATCTATGAACGATCAAATGACTTTTTAGCAACATTTAGTTTCTTCCTTTCACCTAATGCTTTAATTTTGTCAAAAATATCAGTACTTTCCATTTCTGTAATAGATTTTTTTAGTTCCTCACTAGAGGTAGTGTTTTGAATAAATTCCTCGTCATCAGTATCAATTATAAATTCATTATTTTTAAAATGTTTCTTTTTTCTACGTATTTCAATGTCACTATCTTCTTCTTCTTCTCTTTCTTCTTCTTCTTCTTCTTTCCCACTAGCGGAGTTGTGAGTTTTTTTTCTTTTCCTAACAACAAATTTTTTCTTCTTTTCCTCCACCATCTTTCTTCTTCTTCAAATGATATACTCTACTGGGTAATCACAATAACAACAAGAATCAACGTCTTTAATTTACAACAATTCCCTTCATATTCATATTTTCTCACCCAAGCAACAGCACTTATACCCAAACAGGTTCTGAATTTCACAATTACCGAGCAATATTTATAATGCTCACTAATTTATTCTTAAAAATATGTACAAAAAAAGTATAATAATCGATAAAAAAAAGATCAGTACATCGAAACACCGCAAATAAATTTCACAACTCACTAATTTATTCTTACAATGAATCATATGGTTCTGCTAATTCTCAAGTACCTGTCATATGATTCGCCTAATTATTATTATAATTTTTTACTCGACCTTTGGAACTCGCATGACATCGTAACCGTATACTATCATATGGTTCTGCTAATTCTCAAGTACCTATCATATGATTATTATAATTTTTTACTCGACCTTTGGAACTCGTACGACTTTGTAACCGTATACGATATGATATAATATAGCTAATTTTTATTGCAACAATTAATTCGATGATCATACATTTCCGTTTACCGAATTTGGTATGAAATAGAACACCCGTTTACCAAATATGGTGTGTAACGATTATAAAAAGACCTAAAATTTCATCAAATTTTCATTTCAAACTCAAGAAAGTAAAAAATCGAACGAGCCAAAAATCCAGTATGTGTGAATTGAAAGTAGAATACTACAACGAGACATGGATGGAAAAGGATGAAAAAAGACAAGACTGGATTGTAAAGACTGGCGAGAGTGATGAGAAGAAGGATAACTGGTGGATAACCCGATTCACCAAATATGATAGGGAAAAGGGGAGCAAATTGGTACGCATTTCAAAAAACCGTGAAGCAAAGAACTTCAAAGAGATCAATTTTATACGCAAAGAAGTATACAAAGAGAACAACCCACACTACATAGCTGGACAAAAAGAAATTTATGTTGATGATGGGAAGAAAGGAGTTGAAGAGGGAACCTTAAATTAGGAACTGATTATTACTTATTACTAATATCAAGAACTATATCAAGAACTATATCACAAAAAAACTTTAGAACTGCTGATATATCAAGAACAAATGAACATATAACACAACAGAGGTAGTGTTTTGAATAAATTCCTTGTCATCAGTATCATTATCATTAATATCTGTAGTACTTCTACTACCACTACTGCTAATTATTATTTTAAAATGTTTTGTTTTTTTCTACGTATTTCAATGTTACTATCTTCTTCTTTTTCTTCTTCTTCTTCTTTCCCACTAGCGGAGTGGTGAGTTTTTTTTTCTTTCCGTAACAACAAATTTCTTCTTCTTCTTCTTCTTCTCCTCCATCTTTCTTCTTCAAATAATATACTCTACTGTCTTGTTAATCACAATAACAACAAGAATCAGCGTCTTTAATTTTTTCGAGTTGTCAATTAAGTTCATCAAAAGATGACTCGAAACGATAGAAACATAAATTAAAATAAAGGAAACAACAATTCCCTTTATATTCATTTTTTCTCACCCGAGCAACAGCACTTATACCCAAACAGGTTCTGAATTTCACAATTACCAAGCAATATTTATAATGCTCACTAATGTATTCTTAAAATATGTACAAAAAAAGTATAATAATCGATAAAAAAAATCAGTACATCGAAAAACCGCAAATAAAGCACGAATAAATTTCACAACTCACTAATTTATTCTTACAATGTACAAAAAAAGTAAAATAATCGATAAAAAAAGATCGAAACACTACGAATAAGCACGAATAAATTTCACAACTCACTAATTTATTCTTAAAAATATGTGCAAGAAAGTAACATAATCGATAAAAAAGATCAAAACACCGCAAATAAGCACAAATAAGCACGAATAAGCGCAAAACAATATAAAAACACACACACACACACTATCTTCCTACTGATTTCCTCTATTTAAAAAAATTACTTTTGAAAATCAGGATATTGTCTTCTTATTTCGGCTATAGCTTTTACACGATGTTGTATTACCAAAGGATCCATAAAACGTGATGCAATATTGATTCTCATCTTCTCTTTGACCGTTAAGTTTTCCATTTCTCTTTTCTAAAAAAAATTAAAAAATAACACGTAAACTTAGAAAAACACTATGACCAGAAAAAAACAATTTTTGATTTTTTTGGGGAAAAAACTGTATATATAATCGTCTTCATTATTTTTATTTTCACTTTTTTTTGGGTCGAAAAAAAAATTAAATAAATAAAAAATATAATGATATGCAGTTTATAAATATAATAAAAAATACAGATTTTTTTTTTCACAAAAAAAATCAAAAAATGATCATATATGCTAATTTTTGAAAATATATATATATATTTTTTGTTCATTTTCACCCGAGAACTCGAGCAGTCAACATCGCTCCTCCTTTCTTTTTTAAAAATATTTCTTTTTAAAAAATTTTTTTATTTTAAAAAAACAAAATTTATTCCACAATTTTTTTTTGCGCACACACGCACGCACACACACACATACATACATACATACGATTTATTGAAGCTCCCTAAATAAGGGCTTTTCAGCGACAATTTTACACAAAAGAGACTAGCTACATTACAAATTAAAATATATGAATTGACATAATTTATATATTAGATAATAAATAAATAGAAAAAGAAACAAAGAAAACAAAAAACAAAACCCTTAGATAGCATACAAGTGGTTGAACAACTTATTCTTGAAAACTTTAATGTTTTCAATTTCTTTTATGTCTTTGGGGAGCTCGTTCCATATCTTAGCGCCTCGAAAGGCGAAGGAACGCTGTCCAGCTGTTAACCTACATTTTGGTAAAGTTAGAGCCTGGTTACTCTACTATGTAGACTATGTACTTGAGATCTACGTACAAATTTCTGAGAAAGATAACTGGGTGCCTGGTTATTAAGGCACTTATGTACCATGACAGAGTCGTTAAGGTATAATTTGTTTTCAATATTAAGCCACTTTAGAGATCTGAGCCCTTAAGACCAAGGACAATTCGACCAGCAAAGTTCTGAACTAACTGTAACTTATTTTTGTTGGTTTTTGTTGTGTTACTCCAAACTGTAGCACAGTAGAAAAGTTTACTGAACACAAATGAGTTAATAAGTAATAGAAGAGTTTTGTTATCGAATAAGTGCTTAATCCTATTTATTTTAATTAGTTTATAAAAACAGTTCGAAACAGTTTTTGTGAAATGCTCATTGTAATTTAGGCGACTGTCAATAATGATGCCCAGGTCTTTAGCAACTGGAACAGGATCAATTTTCTTCCCCAACAACATTACTGAGAGTGGTGGTAGGTTCTTCGTAAGCTGTGGAAGACCGACAATTAAAACTTTTGTTTTGTCTGGATTGATAAGAAGTGAATTTGCACAGCACCATTTCGTTATTTCTTCTAGATCTTGATTCAAAATAGGAATTGCCTCGTTTATCTGTGTCTGGGGGAGAGCAAGAAGTACTTTTGAACCATCTACATAGCCCATTGCTAGACAGTGCTTGGGAATGAATAAAAGATCGTTCATGTATAATGTAAATAAAACTGGAGAAAGAATAGACCCTTGAGGGACACCGAAAGTGAGAGGAAGCATTTCGGAGGTAGTATTTCCAATCTTTACGACTTGATTTCGTTGTGATAGATAACTCTTGAACCAGGATTTTGCGTTATCAGAAACGCCTACACTATGTAGCTTTGAAAGTAAGATATCGTGGTGTATGCTGTCAAAAGCTTTCAACATGTCAAGGAGAACGACCAGATATTTTTTTATCATCCATATTCTTTAGTAATTCGTCTGTAAAGTGAAGTAGAGCAGTTTCGGTCGAATGGTGTCTTCTATTGCCACTTTGAAGTTTGGCTACTATCTCGTTTTCCTCTAGAAACTGACAAATTGTAAATGAGCTGCTCTTTCGCAGAGTTTGGAAATAATTGGTAACAAAGATATAGGTCGAGTGTTAGAAGGCTCATCGGAGTCACCCGATTTGGGGATGGGAATGACTTCAGCCAATTTCCAGGACTGTGCAAATGTGCAGGACGTAAAAGAGTTATTAATAATTGCCGTGATTATTGGAAGCGTCACTGGTAAACTGTCTTGTAACACTCTTGCCGTGACTTTGTCAAATCCTGGAGCCTTGTTTGAAGGTAAAGCTTTGACGATTTTTTCAACGTCTTCCTCAGTTACTGGTCTAAAGTCGAACTTTGTGGAAGGATTAGGACCAACGCTATCTGATGGACCAAGAGTAGGATTGATAGTAGAGTCACAGAGACCATGTTCTTCTGCAAGAGCCTTCGCCTTGGCAGCTTTAGCTTTGCCAACAGAGATATAGAACTCATTAAACTTCTTTGCTTGGATAACAGGATCTTCTGTTGTAGTTAGAGGTGGTCGCTTTCTTGGAAGGCAACGGTTTATCACCTTCCAAATAGAGTCTGTATTTCCGTTGCAATTTTGAAGTTTGGAACGAACAAGTTGTTTTTCAGCTATCCTAATTTCTCGCTTCACTTCCTGTCTAAATGACCGGTACGCATTCCAGTGCACTTTGTCTTTTGTTTTGATCGCGCTTTTATGCCATTTGTCACGAGTATTCATAAGTTGTCGAATCTCTGAGGTAATGTAGGGATTCGGTCTTGACTTAATTTTAATCCGCTTGATTGGTGCGTGGGCATCTAAAACCTCCAAAAATAAACTATTAACTGATCATCTTGATCATCGAAGTCGTCGAACATATTAACCACACGAAATGGGACTTTTGACAAGTCTTCAATGAACTTATCTGGGCTGTAGTATTTATAACTTCTGGTGGTAATATCTGAACTGCGCGATTTCGGTGCTTTCAGTTTAAGCGTCAGGCATATCAAGCTATGATCACTGATTGATGAAGTTATTACTTCGCAGAGATTAATAATATTCTCTACAATAATATTTTCTACATCAATTAAAGTCTGTGTAGTATCAGTGATTCTTGTAGGTTGTTTGACTAGTTGAGACAAGTTAAAAGTTGAACAAAAATCAGATAAAGCTCGGGCATCAGGACAATTCCCCAAGATATTTGAATTAAGGTCACCCATTATTATCACGTCTAGTCCTGGCAATAGTGCATCCATAAAAGTTCGAGTCAAGTCTTCAAGAAAACTTATAGGTGCATTTGGAGGTCTGTAAACTGTACATAATAAGAAATACTTGAACTTTTTACACTGTACCTTGAGCCAAATTTGTTGGAAATTAGTTTCAGACACTGTTGATAAGTCTTCGACAGTGGAAACTTTATAAATATCTTTAACGTAACTTGTCTGAAGAGAAGATATCCAGGGATATGAATGTCAGCATTGGTCGTCGAAGGATCTAGCCAAGTTTCCGAAAGTAGTATAGAACATGAGGCTATGGACACTTTTTTTTATTTTGCCAAAAACAGCCTCAGAATGTTGGGGTTCAGCGGGAAAGATCCTTTGAAAGGGTGAACTCCTTTTTTTCACTTTTCAAAGTATAAGCAGACCGAAAAATGGGTTTTAAAAAGTACGGAAGATTTCTCCCCTTTCAAAACACCTATGGGGGTATGTAAATTATCTAATTAACTGTTTGGAAAAGTTTGGGCAGGAGGTTCATGAGGTTGGTGAAGTTTTCCTTTGAGACGTAAACCGGAAAGGTTAACCCGTCCTCATAACCGAAGACGTTGATACGTATCTCATTCTGTTTCTCCACCCGATTGTACTGTTTCTGACTCACTGGAAAGCTGATTCCACTATAGTCCAAGTCGTTAACATGGTCCCGGTACTTAGATACCTTCTGTGGGTTTTTTGATACAGGAAACTTATGAGCCACATGACACCACATAAAACACCTATCATTATTCTTAACCTTGATACATACGAGGAGCCTTCCAGTGGCCTGTACACAGTCAGATTGATGTAGTGACCATCGACTGAGTTTACTGTCCACCCAGATCCCTCGCTTATCCACCGGGCTATCCTAACCACCACCTCCTCATTCGCGGTGTCAACGTCCTGACCGATCTCATTACCATTGATCACAGTCCTGATGTGGCTGTTGAAGTGAGCCGTCTTATAAGTTGTTCCGCCAGACACCTCCTTTTCAAGCGTTACAACCAACGTTTCAGCGAACTTCAGTCCTCTCATCTCAGCCAGCTCCCGACGTAGTAACTGTACCATATCATTCCTGAGAGTGTTTACCTGTTCCAATGGGTGCTGAGACACAACAGCACAACTGAACGACTTGGTTTTACCCCTCAAGGCTCTGTCTAACTGGTTTATGTCATAACCAATCAACCTCTCGTAGAGACGGAGGTCTTCGTTGGAATAGTCGTCATCCTGGTGGATCATAGCACCTGAGCTCATTGTTATAACAGGGGTGATCATATTCCGTTTGGTGTTATCCCAACCACTCGGTGTAAAATTTGTGCGGAGTCTGCCCCCAACCAAGTTCCTTATACACAACTCCAAACAGATTGTTATCAAACAAGTCCTTCGTTTCCCCCTGCTTAAGATCCCTCAAGCTATCCAATAACTCAATCCCTCTTCTTGAGCACAATCTGATGATGTAATAGCTATATCTGGATACGTTACTTCCTTTTTTTAAACCCTTCCTGTCCATCACGTAGAGAACCTTGGAGAAGTCGGCTAAAATAGTGTCAGCAAATTGTTTCTTAACAACTTTAGTGAGGTTTTTCCTCATCCAACGATTTCTCGAGTGCCCAGGATGTTTGGGACCAACAACCGCCTGATATTTCCCGACAACGTACCCATATTCTGTGTCACCACACCCTGGACAGGAGAACATCTCAGTGCTTACCTGTACACGAAACCTGGAACAACTCTCACACCACAGTTTCGTACTACGTCCGAGTGGGTGATCGGTCAGACCTGTTAACTTAAGCTTCATCTGCTTACAGACCCATTCAACGCTTGAGGACGGTAAATCCTTCAACCCCTCCAGTAAATCCGACCAGGAAACAGACATTATAACTAAAACCTACAAACAAACCTAGACATCAGATACCCACCAACCAGACCAACAGACCCAATAAACAAGGTCTGATACTCTTTCATCTCACCCGATGGTTTGTAATAGTCAGACAACTCAGGCTTTGGCTGGGACAACCCAACGGCCTCAACCTGCCTTAACCTATCCTTCAACAGATCCAAAGCGTGATTCGTTGTGTTGATGTCAGCGTTGGCGTCAGACAACTGTTGTCTCAACCTCTGTATCCTATCCTTCCTATCCACCTCACTCTCATACCATTTCTCCTTTGCTTTAGCCAGCTGCTCAAGGGCGTGATTGTGTCTCTTAATCTCAGCTTCATATCCGGTGTGATTTAACTATGAAAACAGGAATCCAGCGCCTGCGAAGGCCAAGGCGTTAAACAGTCCACCAGCAACTACACTAGCCATATATATATATAACTAGGGATAATACATCACCCTCTCCCCGTGGCACTACAAAGATCCGATAATAGAATGGATATCACATCTTTTCCAAAATGGAATTCTGAGTAGGTAATGACCGTTGTTCCCGGCATACTTATCCTTCATCCGATCGTGTATCTTCTGTACCCTAAAGCACCTCTCTGCCTCTTCCTGGGTCACCTTACCCGACCAGGTGGAAGGGTGAAAATGTTGCTCACCATCATACTCAATCAGTATGAAAATACCGTCATCAGCAGGTATCGCAAAGTCATACCTCAGAAGGCCACCACCCAACCCCACTAACCCATCAAAAGTCTTCTCCCTAACCACCTCAACTCCATTAGCACGTAGGGCATCCCACACATCCCTCTCTCCCCTAGACATAGGGGGCAACCGGTATGTCTCTACCTCCACGTTCATAATAACCACCGGGTACCGGACCTTCTTAGCCTACTTAGGTTTTGAAAAAGGGTCAACCAGTAGGTACCCCTTTGACTGGGCATACTTAATCCCAACTGTGCTGATTCCAACGGCTAGAGCTAACTTGACGGTACCCTTCACCAACTCAGGAGTACCCGAAGGTTCTCTCAATATCTTCTTCGAGGTCATGGAAATAGCCACAGCTCCACTTGTAATCAGGAGAGTGTCATAGAGCTCGTTCAGCAGTTCTTTTCGATCGGTGGTTGACATTATACTAACACATATTTCATTCGTCAAAACTGTCTAAAACCGGGGAAGTCCAGACGGGGTTCTGTGGTTCGGGTTTTACCACAGTTCCTTCCATCACCCTCTCCTCCTCAGCAGTTTCCAACCTCTGAACTGCTCTTCTCTCCTGCCTCATACTGTAATAAAGTGATACTCCACCAATAACCAACCCAATGGTTCCGATTAGGTATCCGTAATAAGCTGACCATCCTACACCAACCCCAAGACCAGTCTCAGCCGCCAACCGCTCCCTGGCTTTCCTCTCCTTGGCTGCTTTCGATATCTGGGCCAGTCGTTTACCAGCCTCCACCCGTTTTGGATCCTTAACTCTCTCCGTCTTAACCACTGATGTTATCTTAGAGTCTTCCGGGGTTTTCTCAGGTACATCAGTCATCTATGCACTAATCTATGTTTCATCTGTGAGGTCGTCTGTAGGAATCTCTGAGATCGTCTTTAGGGAATCTGTGAGGTCATTTGTAGGAATCTCTGATGTCGTCTGTGGGGAGTCTGGGGTTGTCTGTGGGGGATCTGGGACTGTCGGCCAGACAACAACAGATTCAGTCACGTAGTACTCTCCCCTACGGTTTCTCCTAACACAATGTCTCATCACCCCGATAGCTCTTCTGAGGGCGTGGAAGATAATCAGTATGGGTCGTCTGAGTCTCTTTGGAATCTTCCTATAAAATACGGAAGGTCTAGGATCATACTGTATACCTGGGGTATAATGACCAACCCAATGTTCGGTGCCTGGTTAATCACCCTCGACAGAAACATTGGTGTGGGGAAGACAACGTTTGTGAAACCATTCGCTATAAGAAATGGTTACCGTCTCATCGAAGAGCCAGTTGAAGACAATCCATACCTCGAAAGGTTTTACGCCGACCCTAAGACCTGGACGTATGAGATGGAGACCTGGTTCCTCGGTGAGAGAATCAACGCTTACCTGAAGGCTCTGGAGTTAATCAACGAGGGGGAGAATGTGATTATAGAGCGGACACATCACAGCTGTCTGACTTTCACTAAGAACTGTTGGCGTAATGGGTGGATAACCAGCAAACAGTTCTCTGAGTATTCCCAAGTCTTCCACTCACTAAACAATCTACTTCCAACCCCTGATGCCCTACTATTCCTAGAAGCCTCAGTTGACACCTGTCATAACCGAATGCTCAGGAGAGGTCGGAAATGCGAAGCCGGTGTAACTAAGGATTACCTCAGGTGTATACAAAGGTATATGAAAGAAATGGTTGAGGGTATAGCCCTTAAGGGGAGGGACTAAGGTGATTACCCTAGATTGGGAAGACTTCGGTCCGGATGAGTCGGAGGTAGTCGGTACTCTCAATGGGATCCCTAACGGATTTCACGGTTGGATGGCTCGTGTGGGTGACCGAGACGTTTACATACCAGAGATAGTCAGAACCGTTAACCAGGCCCGACAGGCTCAGGTGAGTCGTAAGTCCTGTGATACCGCGTAATCATACTGTCGAAATGTGGACAGACCTCAGTCACAATGTCGTCGAGTACACGGACGTCGGATAGGAAGATACTCTCGTCGTACTGAGCCCCACGTAGGAAGCTTCTGATTTGTGTCAGGACCTTGTGATAGCTGATATGAGCGAATTCACAGTTTTCCAGTCTGCCAGACATTCCCGACTTGGTCATATATCCTTGGATCAGGACACCAGGACCGGCTATGGTTCCGAGGATCAGTGGGTTAGCTGTAACACCACCAGCTATCCCCCCAATCACAGTCAACCCAATACTGACCGTCTCGAGGATCATTTTCAGTCCCTTCAACCTGGTGTGTTTCCATTTATAACAAGTCGCTAGCTTATGATAATACGAGTATAGTCTTTGTAGTTTGTCTACTTCAGTCGATTGGAGGTTTTTACCAATGTGGTTGAAGCTGATAACGCCTTTTCTCTTCATTCTAATTACAGGTCATATTCAGCCATGGTCCTGTTACAGATCTTCTCAATATCAACGTCTCCCAGACGACCCTCTACAATCTTCATACCGTAAAAGTTGATGTTTGAGCAATACTTTTTAAAGCTGTTTAGCCCGAAGACATCCATATAAGATGTCCCTATCTGATCGATGTTACTGACAAAAAATGAGTCTTTTAATATCTCACCATTTATCCTGACGTGTGACACTCTAAGTCCGGATAGCCAGTGAGCAGATACCAAGATCTTCTTCCCAATAAACTTCGCTGGGATTGTACACTCGTGAATCCTGTGTGGTGACGACCCATCTATAAACAGTTTGTCGTTCACCCCAGCTACAAACCCGATGCTTTTGCCGAGACTGTTGTCATTATTGGAAACGATCATTTCCCAGGTACCCGACGCCGGTCTTACACTGTTTCTCTTTACCACAACGAAAACTGAAACATTGGTGAACATGAATCTGGGTATGCTAACGTGAAAGGCTGTTCTTATTGAGGACTCAGGGTAAAGGAAGTGGTGGTCACCAGCAGTGTTAAGCTGTGGGTTGATACTAGGAGGTCTCCAAAACATGGTTGAGTTGGTATCGGTTCCATCTCTGTCTTCTATGTAATCAACAAAGGGAGGTAACTTGGAGATCGCGTTCTTACTGGCTCTGGTTAC
The DNA here is from genome assembly GCA_964035015.1 of Corallium rubrum. Classification (NCBI taxonomy): domain Eukaryota; kingdom Metazoa; phylum Cnidaria; class Anthozoa; order Scleralcyonacea; family Coralliidae; genus Corallium; species Corallium rubrum. The sequence goes on along the minus strand of CAXIUP010000074.1, from coordinate 40,946 downwards.
GTTCAAGTTGAAGATAACTCTGTGGTCATGAGCCTTCATGTGAGCTCTCAGTCTATCGTTGAGTTGTTTCTTGGTGATTGGTCTGTCGTAACCATAAAACAGACTCATATACTATAGGACGTATTTACTGAACAGATACCCAGACGCGACTATTAGAGCCAACTCATTGTCCGGCTCTGATTGTCTATCAGGTGTACGGACGGTTGGTTTGTCAGGTGTATGGACGGTTGATTGTCTATCAGATGTATGGACGGTTGGTCTGTCAGTGTGTCTACTTCAGTCGATTGGAGGTTCTTACCAATGTGGTTGAATCTGATAACGCTTTTTCTTTTCATTCTAATTACAGATCATATTCAACCATAACCTCCTTACAAATCCTCCCGATCTAAGGTTCCCCCAGACGACGCTCCACAGTCCCCATACCGTAAAAGTTGATGTTTGAATAAAAACTTTTTAAGCTGTTTACCCCGAGGATATTCAGATAAGGTGTTCCTAATTGTCCGATGTCACACATAGAGTATGAGTCTTTTAGTATTTCACCATTTATCCTGACGTGTGACACTCTAAGTCCGGATAGCCAGTGGGCAGATACCAGAACCTTCTTTCCAATGAACTTCGCTGGAATCGTACACTCACGAAACCTAGACGGTGTCATCCCACCGAAAACCAGTTTGTCATTCACCCCAGCTTTAAACCCAAGGCTTCTGCCATCGTTAACATTGACATTGGAAACAATTGTTTCCCAAGTACCGACGCCGGTCTGTTTCTCTTTACCACAACGAAAACTGAAACATTGGTGAACATGAATCTGGGTACGTTAGCGTGGAAGGCCTTTCTTATTGTCGTCTCAGGGTAAAGGAAGTGGTGATCGCCAGTGGTGTTTAGCTGTGGGTTGATACTAGAAGGTCTCCAAAACATGGTTGAGTGGGTTTCACCGTCCCTATCCTCTATGTAGTCAACAAAGGGGGGGGGGAGTTTGGAGATCGCGTTCTTACTGGCTCTAGTTACGTTTAGGTCAAAGATGACCCTGTAGTCGCGAACCTCCGTGTTAAGGACCTCTTTTAGTTTATCGTTGAGTTGTTTCTTAGTCACCGTGTCCAGTCTGTTGTAACCATAAAACAGACTCATATACTATAGGACGTATTTACTGAACAGATACCCAAACACAGCTGTTAGAACCAATAGGATTCCCAACTCATTGTCTGGCTTTGGTTGTCTATCAGGTGTATGGATGGTTGGTTTGTCAGGTTTGTCATCTAGTGTTTCCAGGTGTGGACCGTTTTCTTGGTGTGTCTTTGGTGATTGTTTGTGAACACCTTGGTAGTTGACTTCAGAATTAACTCCAAAAACCATAGACGGACTAGCTGTTTTAAGTAAGTTGTTATAACCTCCTATGGGTTTCTTCAGGATAACCATCTTACTAGGGACTAACCACCCTTCTGGAGTGATAGCTAAATCTTGAGTTACAAAATGTCTTTTATGCTTTTGTTCATATTTAGTATCCAAGTGCTGACAGAGTAGTTGAGGATAGCGTCATTAGTCAGGTTACGAAACTCTTGCTGACTTTCAAGGGAGCCGCCCCCATGATTGACTATTGACACTCGAGTTTTTGCCTGAGTACCAAGAACGCTGTAAACATATGCCTCAATAGATTGATTCAGATACTGAAGACCTACCTTAGTCAGTCCATCGCTTTTTCTCGGCACGTACCTCCTATAATGGTCCTTCTACCCAGACCTTACGACTTTCACATTACGTACTCCCTTTCTTCCCGTGTGGTCTGTGGAGGGTTCATAGCTAAAGGTCCAAGGCAACTTTTCCACTTGCTTATATAACTCCGATGCACCGAATTATTTTGAGATGGCGTACATGGATTCATCACCAGCCATCCGTCTTAGTAATCGCCTCACAGTGAAATACAGATGGTAACGAGCAATGGTTGTTATAACAGGATAAACATCGTCTGATTGTGTTAGGTGCTGCAGACTGATTCCACAGCAATAGCTGGCACAATAAACTGAAAGGATTATCATAAAGTACGAACCTTCGTCGTCCCAAACAAATGGCTTACCCGGAAAGCTGATTTTAAGTTCAGGTAATTTCGACATAAAATAGTCCTCACCGTTAACGTAGACTCTGAAATTGTTTATTGGATAATCCAATACATTTTCACTTGGGAATCCATCGTAATACCCCTGCCTTTTTCCAAACCTAGTGAAGAAGTGCCCATCTCCTTTTGGCAACGATGGAACGGTGCCATTACTTAACCATATCTTAGGAAACCCGCTTTCAACCAGACTTTGCTTCCCTTTATAGTTATGTAGCCAAATCCACATAGACTTATCATTCCTAAAAGTGTTGCTATCTACATTCGTTGATACGGTGTCACTATTTTTAAACCATACGTCACTTTTTTCGATTTTACCGCCTTTTTTTAAGAGTTGTTGTAAAGGTGAATTTGGATAACGTGGCACGGGGGTATCTCTTGAGTAAATTGATCTTAGCTGATGTGTTCCCCTTTTTGATATTTTCCATCGCTTTCTCATAGTTTTCCCCATAATACTTGTGGTAGAGTTTGTCCGTGTCCATATATTATAGGTTAGGTTATATGGACAATGGTGTTGGGTTGGAACAGGAACTGAGAGATATATGGTACAATCCAAAAACAGGATATCAGTCGGCTGAACGGTTGTATCAGAAGGCATTGGGGGAGGGTCTTGATGTGAGTAGGAAAACGATCTGGGATTGGCTGAAAACACAGGACACATACACGAGGTACAAACCGATTGTGAGGAGGCATAAGTTCAGACAGATGTTCGTCAGCCACCTCGGTGAACAGATACAGATGGACTTGGTTGATATGGAAAGTACAAGAACCAGAATAGAGGGTATTACTGGATTTTGACAGCTGTTGAGATTCTGAGTAGGTATGCTTTCGCCGTTCCCGTCACAGAATAAAGACTATACAGAAGGGCCACTTAGCGGTACAACGTGTCCTCGTATTTTTATGCAAAAATATGCAGTTTACTGGCTAGGACAGCCAGTTCAGTGTGCTTATTGGCCAGAACATACAGTTTACTGGCTGAGCAACATGCGTAATGCGACATGCGCGGAGACAAAAACTTCAAAGGTTCCGACCCGAGTGGCCCTTCTGCTTAGTCTTTATTCTGTGGTTCCCGTTTACAGGAAGGACACGAGTAACATGACTAGGGCTGTGGATAAGCCGTTGGAACAGTTCAAAGACCGCTTTGGTGACTACCCCGACCTGGCTCAGTTCGACGACGGAAAGGAGTTTCACAACGTCGGTGTGAAAGGCCTACTGAAGGAATGTGGTGTTGAGTACTTCAGTACGTTTTCAGACAAGAAAGCAGCGATCGTCGAACGGTTTAACAGAACACTTAAGACTGTGATGTGGAAGTATTTCTACACCAAGGGGACTTATAGGTGGATTGATGTTTTGGATGACCTTGTTGAGGGTTATAACAACACAAAACACAGTGTTACCCTTCTGAAGCCCAAGGATGTTGATAAATCAAACGAGAATCAGGTTTGGAATACATTGTTCGGTCAGCACTTTGGTGATCATCCTTTACCCAAGTTCAGGATTGGGGACACTGTGAGGGTGTCAAAGTACAAGAGTATATTTACGAAAGGTTACGAAGCTAACTTCACTGAGGAAATCTTTAGGGTAGTGAAGGTCATTCGTGGTGATCCAAACGCTTACGAGATAGAGGACGCTGAGGGTGAACTGATTATCGGAAAGTTCTATAGTTCGGAGCTGTCGTCGGTGGATAAGAAGGATGACGTTTATAGGATTGAGAAGGTGTTGAAGAGAAAGAGAGTCGCGGGAAGGAAGATGGTGTTGGTCAAGTGGTTGGGTTATGACAGCAAGCACAATTCTCTGAGGATGAGGTTAACACTGTTCATTGAAAACGGTGAAAAAACTGTCTACTTCGAACAACCTATCACAGTGATAAATTCAAGACCACAAATAATGCTGAAGAAAGCGACGGTATACTGGGACTATAACAATGTGGTGTTAGATCTGAACGACTCGGTGTGGTTTGGTAATATGAAGTCGCCCGCTACCGAAGGCTCTCAGGCAATGCGTGCATCACTCGATGACACGGATTTCTGTAAGAGGTAAGGCATAAAGGTAATATTTGGGAACCAATAGAATTTTCATGTTTTACCTCGAACAAAAACTATTATATACTGTACAATAAAGTTGAACCATGTAAAATAAAACGCGGTCATGCGCGAGGTGGAATAGAGCGAGAGTTCCCAGAACACCTTTCGGGAATGACCATATAAAAATGAGCACAGGCTTTCATAAAGCCTTTCCAGTTTTGGCGGTGAAAGAACTAACACGTTCTTCTTTTGCTCACTTGCCCTCCTCCTCCCCGTGCGTTGCCACCCCAGCTTTGGCATGTACATGTACATGTAAGTGGTGGATATTTGATATGCAAGTTAGGCATGTTTAGGACCTCACCTTTACCAGGCACAAGTTGGAACTTCAAATTTGACAATTTATTTTAAAAGTTACTTTTATCTATTATGTACCAATTTAATAAAACGGCTATTGGGTATGTGGTTAGCTACCCATAGCCAAATTTTATACCAAACAACAAAATTGTTGTCGTATGTTGTATTCACACTTTACTTATCGCCGCGCCCGGTAAACGAGCTCAAGCAATGCGTGCATCACTCGTTGACACGGATTTCTGTAAGAGGTAAGGCATAAAGTGAGTGTTTAGATGAGAGTGGAAGGGTGTATAGTGTCTGCTGTGTATATAGTGTATAAATATACAGTAGAGACGTCTATTATACATCTAAAGTCAAAAGCTTACTTCATGAAAGTGTTATTGCATTGGGTTCTTACATGTAGTAGGCATATCATCAGACAACTTTGACAAGCGGTGTGAATAATATTACTATGTTTATTAATAAAGTCAGAATATATAAATATTTCAAAAAATATATAAAAGTTCATGAATATATAAATGTTAAAAGATGTATTGGCCGTTTTTCTGAACATTCGCAAGTATCTCCAGTTCGTCTGATTAGTTATGTTTAGTATGAAGACGGGCACAAGACACATTATACGTCTAGATGAAGTATGATTAGTTGGTGTAGACGCATATTATGTCCTGTGCCCATTTTTATACTGAACATAACTGACAAAGTTCGTCCAGGTGGATATGTCTTTAGTATAAAAACGGTCATTGTTAATAATAATATGTAAGTTAGAATAATTAGCCGTTATATGTTGCATGCGCATTCAGTTAAAATGTATACTAAATAGAATTGTCCTGGAAAGTTTATTGGTGATATTTGTCCATATCAACCTTTATTTTTTTTAAAAGTTCCTTGTGGTGGTCTTCCAGATCTTATAGCTTTCTTTTAATGAGAGTCTTTTTCCTCGGGTGCTTTTGCCTGCCTGGAATTGCTCGATGATGATCTGGCCAAGATCTATTGTAACCACATCTTCCATCAACGCCTCAGCTTCTTCCTTGCGGTATTTGTTCTGCACTCGTTGTTGGATGTGGTTTTGTGAAATTTTGGTGACAATGATGGGGGAAGGCAGTTCCAATAAGCGCTTGACGCAGTTTTCGTCGATTTCACTGGCGGTTTTTTCAGGCACTTCAGGCGCTGATTGGAAAGGTCGCTTCCCCAGAGCAAATTTCTGCTCCATACAAAAATTCATCAGAGCGATGGGCTTTTGCATTAATTCGCATGTAATTTGGAAGGACCAAGAGTCTTCAGCATCAGCGTTATCCACAGGAACAATGGCTTGGTGCAAGGCATAAAGGACTGCCGCAAGCCGGACAACTTTGCCTTTGGGTTTCGATAGCATGCTCTTGCGATCTTTATCACGTCTGTGCTGCGCTCGTTTTCACTCGTTTAGGTGGTCGTGGAAAGCAACGAACTCTTCGTGTGCCTCGTCAGTGAGGGAGTAGTTGTTTGTGGATTGGTGATTTCTATCGAGAGTAGTGAAGATGTCCTTCAGGTCAGGTGTCTGTGGCGGAGGTGGTCGAATTTCATCATAATCCACATCTAATTCAGGCAGTAACACAAACAGCTGTCGATCGCAAAAGCCAGCGTAGTCGTTTCCATTTAAAAGGTTGAGGACGACGTCAGGTTGAACAAAACCAGCGATATTAAAACATGTGCTAAATATGACGCTGTTCGAACTTCGAAAATTTCTTCTCCACGGGCTGCCGTTGATGAGAGAAAGAAGTGTTTTTCTGTCGGAATTACCATTCTTATATTTGTCGAGCTGCTCATAGAGGAGTGATATTTCATCATAGCATGGAGAAATGCTCGATATAAATTTGGGGTATGGTTTTGATGTCATCAGGCTCGTCGTCATCCTCATCGTTCTGTTCTGCTATGTGCCTCATTTCTTCTTCCAGGTGCTGTATTGGTTTGATGAAACGGTTGAGGGCTGGGGATTTCTTCTGACCTTTGTCCGCTAGAACAACGTTCCAAAGGATAAGCGTTTCTCGCCACTGGTCATTAACAATAACATGCGTGTCTGGGCCCATGAAATGCGCCAAAATTGATGAGAGGAAAGAAGATGAACTCGAGCGGACAACCAATCGCGTTTGCATTGGCATTTTCGAGATCTTTCATGGCCGATATGCAGACGCTGTCTATGTCTAGCGTTATTCGTTGAGCGGCTGCAACTCTGGCGTCAATTTCTGCCATAGTGAGAGGAGTTGTTTGAGACGACATGTTCACGCAAGACTGAGGAAGCGAAAGAACGAACTTGTTGTGGCGCAAACTTTAGTGCTGCTTTAACGGCGATGTGTCATGGGGTGGAGCATTTTAAACCTGATTGACATATGAACAGGTTAATTTATGGTACCGACATTTTGTAATCACAGCGACATATATATAACAGACGAAAAGTTTTGCAAGAGAGGGCTATAAAAGTTAGCGGCAATTATAAGAAAATATTTGCATGAGTTGGAAATGATTTATAATTGGGACTCGGGTAGAACGTGATGCGCTTTTGTTAGTGTGATCATTGCTGTGGTAGTAGGCCGAGGTGGTAGGAGCATTTCCTGTTTTCGTCAATTGATTTGTGGTAACAAATGGAAATGGAAATATGGGCCTCGCACCTCTTTATTTACATATGATCTTAAAAGCAGAAGACTTAAAATACATTTGATACAAACGAGAAATGTTTTAATAGTAAACATGTTTCGGGATCACTTATGCTATCTTCACTATTACTAGTGAGGTAAATTATTTCTGTCTCACCATTGGTGTTGTGACAAGATTAGGTTACATGCATAACAGGATACTTGTGAATAATTTAACTGACTAGTAGTGAACATGGCATTTAAAGAGTTGGCGAAACATGTTTACTATAAAAAAATTGTCGTTTATATAGAATGTATTTAACGTCTTTATTTGTTTTAATCGCGTTTTGTGTCACACGCTGATCCGTTAATACGGGGTTTTCTCACCTTGTATATTTTTTATTCCTTTGTTTTGATTGGCTGCGCTAATTATGTTGGCGGTGGAACGAAATGTTATAAGTAATAGAAATAATGTTTGAACCGTGCGCAGGATTAAACATATTCAAATAAAAATGCATTCTCTGATCAATGAATTTTATTTAACGCGCTTTCGGCTGTCATTGTACAGCCTTCGACGGGTTGACGAAATGTGGGAAGCTTAAGTTACAGATAAATATATATACAAGCAGATTATGAATAATAAGAAAAACCAGGACGTGATGTGAAAACATATAGTGACAATTGTAATAATTAATGTTTCTTAAGTAAAATAGCATATTGTCCATTTCCGTGTGCGATAATTGCCTTTATGATCGCATAAAGGCAATTATCGCACACGGAAAACTTTAGAATCATGGCACACAGGGAAAACTAAAGAAGCTGACAACAACTCGAAACCTCTTCCAGGACAATATGCTATTTTACTTAAGAACATTAATTATTACAATTGTCACTATATGTTTTCTCCGTCACATCATAGTCACTCAAAGGGGTGGTCTGGAAACTGTGCCTAACTTCAAAGCGCGCCGCCATTTATGTCGTGCCACTGAATTTATGACGTCAGATAGGCTTGCACCGTGCACACAATTTTCAAGATGGCTACACCGAATGCGCAAGAAGTCGTCTCGGGTGAGGATTTGGACATTATTTTAGAGCTGTTGGAGTCAGACTTTTTAGACGAAGAGACGGAGTTGCAAGTAGCTTTTGAAGATGCGATTGAAGAGGTAAGGCTACATTTTTCGGCTGGTGATTAAGTCGTAATATTTAAACGTATTAAAACTTCACTAGTTCATTTCATATTTTTAATTCACATGCACTATAAATATTTTGATGATACACACACTAAGGTTACACTACGGTTCTTATGGTTACCATTCTTTCCCGTCTTTCTATTTCAAAATTTTAAAGGCCTAAAGGGCTCCATTCGAAACATCAGACCATCAGTCGGTCAGTATATAAATGGTTGATATACATGTACCATCCACACTCCACAGCCAGAAATATACACACCAGGATGAACTAAAATGCTTTTAAATTTAATTTAAGGTTTGTATTGTATGTGCTTCTTGTTTGTTATCGCATTAATGAGGTTTTTGAAGAACCAGGAAATTGTGTCATGATATTCTTGATATAATATGGGCATTATAAGTCATCCATAGTCACTCTATTAAATAATATAAAAGTAAATATAGATGAACTACTTGTAGGCTATTTTTTTTGTTTGCCCAGTTTCATCGTTGACTATTATTGCATAATGTTTACTAATTTTCTTCACTCAACTCCACAATACAGTAGACAATTGGACATGCATGAATTAACCAATTGAATACTAAATAAATGGCACAAAATAATAAATATGATGAACATTTACATAGAGAATAAACGTGAATGTGCGGAAATATGAAATTTATTTCGAGTGTTGACTAGGATATCTCACGAGTGAGCAAAGCGAACGAGTGAGATATCTTGGTCAACACGAGAAATAAATTTCATATTTCCAAGCATTCATGTATTGTTCTGTTTATTATATAAAAAATAGTCCTATTTCCCCACAAAAATAGAGAAGCAAACTCTAATATGTTTCACGATAATCGACACATGTGAGATTATCATAAATAATCACACATGTGGGATTATCATTTTTATTAGCGGTGGAAACAACACTCTACTTCATATAATAAAATGTTTTATTTTCAATTCCCAGATTGTAGATGGCGAATTTTGTTGCAGTGTGTGTGGAAAGAAATGTAAAAGCAAAGGTGGCTTAACAAGGCACAAAAATGCAAAGCATGGAGCAAATACCTCAGTTGTTACCAGTGAAACTAATGAAATTGGATTCACATTTGAAGATTATTGTCAACTGGTCAACCAGAGTGCTAAGAGTTTGTCAGAACATGAATGCTACCCAGAAAGTATCAGGAGAGAATTTGAAACATATGTTTTCACTGTTCTGGGGGATGATAACCAATCCACTAATGAAAAGTTTGTACAAATCAAGATACTTTACATTTCAGTGAAAAGGAAGGGAAATATTGAAAAATTCTATTCAAAGTTTTTTGCACTTGTGCCATTGAAAGCCACAGAATATTTTCCAGGACTTCCATTCCAATTATCTGTTCTTCTTGCTACAAGAGTAGCTGACAAAATCATATCATTCTGTAACAATGACTCGAGTTCTTTGCCAGCAGAAGGAGTTACAGCAAGGGACTTGACTGAAAAAGAAAAGGCAGCATTACAGTATCTTGGTGGGTATGTTCTGTTTGCACTGAACAAACGCATATGGCAATCTAAGAAATGGAAAAACAAAATCAAGCCAACAAGTCTTATCGGTGCTTCAAGCAGGAAAACAAAGTAATTCTTCCAACATAGCTCAGAAGCTTGTTGACAGTGTGAATAGAGGGGGGCTTTGGAAAATTAACCCAGTTGTTGAACAACTTTTTACCATCACTGAGCTCCACTTCAAAAATTTTACATCAGGAGGACATATTACAGAGATTAGCAAGGAAAATATGGTGAGTATCTTGGAAAAGAATCCTGAATTGATTAGTTTGTTTGATCAATGGGTGTCTTCAGCAGAGTTGGTAGTCTCTAAAAATGTGTCAGAGGACATTTTACACCAAATATTGATGCTTTATGTTAAAGTTAGATCTTTTAGTTTTGCAAAAGATGTAATAAATAAGTACAAAGCTCAAAAGAAAACTTCAAAGTCCAAGGCATTGAGAACAAGTCTGAAACGTACATCTGATCAACCAACAATTCTTGAGTGAAAGTTTCTATATACAGTAACTCTAAAACATGCCTTATGAGTAGCAACATTGTTTAAATTTGAAAATTACATAATAATAAACTTTTAATTGTGGTTTTCGATTCATAATATTTAGCAATGACTTTAGATAACTTACATCTAGTACATGAGTGCTAAGATACAGGTATTGTAGCTTTCACATTTTGACAAAATATCAACATAAAAAAATTTGAAGTATGCTGCAGTAACAGTAAGCAGTAAGCAGTAAGCAGTAAGCAGTTAGCAGTAAGCAGTAAACAGTAAACAGTAACACAAGTCATTTTGACACACTGTCCATCTGGCAAGCATGATTTATATACATGTATAGGATTAATGAAATTGCCATGCTGGGGGTGGGGGTGGCCACAACCCCATTTCTTTGCATGCATTTAACAAGTTTTTTAAGCAGTCCTTGTCAACAAATCCTTGTTGGGACTGGTCAGCCTAGACAATATTAACATTGAAATAATAGGTGAAAATTTTGTTCTTCAGAATTTTTGTTATCTCATCACCATACTGTACAGTAAACATGGTGAGAGCTCCAAAGTTTTCATGTTACAACTAAATTTTGTAATACAACAGATTTTCATTTCCAGGTGGATGTTTTAGGACCAAAAGTCTATGAGACTATGGACTTTAATATAGTTACCACATGATCAGAAAACTGTGCACCCCAGTAGGCAGTAACAAAGCTCCCATACTTAAAAAGCATGCTAGATCCTATATTGTACTGTAGTATCTAGAGTTCAATAGATAATGGCTTGCTTAATTTGTCAGAATTAAAATATTATTAGGTCTTGACATACAGATAATCACTTCTTGCGCTTACGCTTGGGCAAGGCTTGATTATCAATGCTACGCCAACGCTTTAGACTGGTGCTGCTTCCTTCTGTGTTTCCCTGGATCTGTACATTTGACCTCTGCATCCTGATTGTGTTATCATTGTAACCAAGGTTGTAAATTGTAGAATTGTCTGATCTCCTCCCTATGCCTCTCTGCTTTCCAAAATACTGCTCAACTGGATCCTGGCAAAAGCGATTCGTCAAAACATAAACAACATCTGCATTGAGTAGAAATTGAATAAGTTCTATCATTGAATGAATGCTGATCTTGATGCTTTCATATGTTTGATGGGATATGAACATGCGTGCTCGTGTATTGTCATCAAAAGTGCCAGGTCGTTGGATTACACTTTCATTCCATTTGGAAAGATATTTAAGGAAGTCATCAGTTAGCCAGGAAAATCTTTCATCATTTACATCTTTATATGGCAACATGGACGGCTTCCTTGCACGGTCACCTTCTGTTGTGCTGCGGACATTAAATCAATCAAAAAACTTGTCCATCTTCTCCCAGAATTCTGCAGTTGCAACAGCATCAGGAGGACCAAATTTTTTCAGCACACTGGCCATTGATGAGGTCAATACTTGAGCAGCTAGATTGACCCTCATCACTGAATAGGATGTCAGGTTGATGTGGTCTGTAGTGATTCTTGGAAGAAGACGCAGACCATGTTCTAAGTCTGAAAAGAACATGTCTGATATGTGATTCCACATGAGGGAATACCCACTGTTCCACATAAGCCTCTTGTGATTACCTACGAAACAAATAAAATATATAAGTAAAATCCCATATCAGAAATTAGACATTTTTCAATGGGGACTTGCCAAAAATAGTCAATTACATAATAAATATATACTAAAACATATACATGTAACAAATAGAATAATCTTCCAATAATTTTTTTGTACAATTCTTGTATATGATTGTCATTTTCATGATTCGCTGGCAAGCATGTACATATAATAGGTGTTTTGTAACATTTATGCCACAGTACGTCGTGTGCAGACAATTGTATACACAAAAAATACAATCATATACAAGAATCGTATTGTGTAGAACAGTAAATGGGCTTTATTAGTTGTAGTTGAAACAGTTGCAATTAAGTTTGCATTGCTAGAATAACTTTTGCTTTGTTTATACTGAAGAAATCACTTCGAAATAGATTACATATCACTAAGGTTTTATAAATCATGTAATTTTGATCTAGTTAATTACTTATTTTCAGTTAAACTCCCTGCTGAAAAACAATCCTACCAAGGTCCTCTAAATATTGTGAGCCCAGAGTTAATGGAAGTAAAAAAAGGATTAAGAAAATTAATAAAGAATAATATTGCAGGAACAGGAAGAATTAAGTGGTTAAGAAAGTTTCAAAGGTTTCTTGTTACCTGACCCTGAATTGAACAGACAGTTCCTAGCTGTCTTTAAGAGGTGGGGTACATCACTGAAGAAATAAATATTTCTTGTAGGGTTGAACAGATTCTTTGCGCAGTGCACTACATCATTTTTGGTGTTCCCCTGAATCCCTGCATGCATGGAGAAAAACTTTCTATTTGGAGATGCTCCATCAGCAGTTGCACCAACAACTGTTAGGTTACAAGTTATCTCTAAGATACCGACAGCTCTCCAAAATATTGGAAATAACTGAGCTGCCGTCACATTAGCTGTTGCAAAATACCCAAGTGTGTACTTCAGGGTTGTAGTAATACCTCTCACCATAAACAGAAGGGCATGAGATGCAATGTCATCAACTTTTTTCAAAGTGGCAAAATTGATATCTGGATGACCCACGTTGACATAGCCAATGAGTTCTCCAGAATGTTTATCCCAAACCAGATTTCCTTGTACTTTCATTTCATCAAAAAGTATGAAGACAACTCTTTGACTACTGGTGTACCCTTTTGTTGTGTGCTTCAATTCATACAGAGATACAGAGATGCAGAGATGCAGAGATGCAGAGATGCAGAGATGCAGAGATATGGGTGGGTGGGTGGGTGGGTGGGTGGGTGGGTGGGTGGATGGATGGATGGATGGATGGATGGATGGATGGATGGATGGATGGATGGATGGATGGATGGATGGATGGATGGATGGATGGATGGATGGATGGATGGATGGATGGATAGATGGATGGATAGATAGATAGATAGATAGATAGATAGATAGATAGATAGATAGATAGATAGATAGATAGATAGATAGATAGATAGATAGATAGATAGATAGATAGATAGATAGATAGATAGATAGATAGCATTTATTGCCTCCAATACTGAATAGATCTATTACATTAATAAATTATACTAGAAATACATGAATGCAACAACCCCTCGCCTGCTTTATATGCATTTTTTAACCCCACTCCCCCCCCCCCTAATTTCTGTTTTTGTTGTATTAATGACACACAGATCATCTTTAAATTTTATATGTATTTTTGAAACACACACACCCTGATTAAAATATTAAAGCCCTCCTGATATGCATTTATAGGGTGACTAACTGTTTACTTCCAGATTTCTGATTTGAAAATTGAACATTTGAAAGCAAAACTTAGGTTTCATTAATTGAACTATAGCTGTAAGACATATATTCATTGTTTATAGGTTTCCAAGGGAATTATTTTTAGCAAGCCTTTAAATGGCTTCCCTCTGCTGTTCTGCATACATGTTTTGCAAAGGCAGAATTAAAAGTTAACAGCTCCAAAACTACATTTATAATATAAAGTCTGAGATAAAAACAATTCAGTAGAATCGGATTCCAGAAAGAAATATTAAACGGACAACGATTCTGGCGAAAATTTGGAAATATTGCCTAGAAAATCGGCAAAGTCGGCCCATGAGTATTCTAAATAATAAGAAGTGCATATACACAGTCAATGAAAAACACCACGTCCAGATAAGTTTTACAAGTTTTTAAAAAGGTAAGCATGAATATAAGTGGAGCTGTATATCATTTAGGTTTAAGCGAAAACATGAAAACAACACAATGTATTAAACTTTATATAATAGATGCTAGATTAAGTTTAACGGACGAGTCACTATAAAAGGGCTTTTATTTAAATGTATTGCCGGTCTTGGAACTTAATACAATGAATCCAATCAGCAAAATAAATATAAAAATCCCCTACCTGAGTTACCACAAACACTGCCAATTCAGATCGACTTTTTGTTTACCATAAAGCGTTTAGTGTCTTTAGTATCTTCAGGTTTTCTGGTTTCTCTTCAAGATATATTAAACCGCCGTTTGTTGTTTCAGTAGAGCGGGCTCCATTTCGTTTCTTTCGTTTCGTAAAATATAGCCATAGATTTAGTTTAAAATTTTGTGGTGCTTCGTTGTCAGTCACCAGTACAACAATTCTTACCGCACGACACCCTACGACGTATATATACATATATATATATATAAACAGCTTCCAGATTTTCGTCTGCCTTGCTTTTTCTCAGTTAATTCTGAATCAAGAGAGCAGACTCATGTGCACCTTCGCGCACACCTGCCAAACGGCCTTTGCAACACTTAAAATAAAAGCACACCTTGTCTGATCAGCAGTCAATATACCCGGAAAATATCCGTATAATAGACAGTCATACATATCATCATCATTTAAATTAAACAAAGCACAAATATTTCTTGCTTCAAAATTATTATGTAGGAATTCCCAAAAATCGTTCCTTTCTTCATTAGTCACAGGGCAGTCCATTATGAAATGTCGGCCAATATCCAAAGATAAATTTCGACACAGCTTACACCGGTAATGATTTTGCGTTTCCTCCATAGCCTGTATTAAGATGTTGGGGACATTTCGACAAAGTAAATTAGCCAAATTTGCTATTATCAAACGGTCAAATGGATATTCTCTGGCAACAGTCCAATGAAACAGCGGTTTTAGCTTCTGATGTGTTCTACCCAAGTGAACAAGATTAGGCTTGGTGAACATTTTCAATCTCCAGGAATGTTGTTCCAACTCACGTACTTTCCCTGCAACCAAGTTACGCCAAACGCCTTTACTTGGAAATATACCACCATCCAAATATTTTTCAAGATAAACATACAGATGATATTTAATCAAAAGATCAATAATATCAGGAATAAATCCCTTTTGCGCCACACATTCTCCAGTAAAATAGGAACAGAGTCTTTTAACAAAAATCTTCTTGTGTAGCAGTGATGGGCTAGAGCGGCACAAATTTCCAAAAAAACAACAGCTTGGCCTTGTCGATGCATGCTATAGTGGTCCACAGTCCCAAAGAACCAAGGGCTCCTTCAGAATGACAAGTTGATGGCAAGCCCTGAAATCTTTTGGCTGCAAAAGTTGTTGCTCCATTTAGAAGATCCCGCTCTGATGAACACAGATTTGACCATAGTTCACGGCAGCCATAAGAGCTCCAATAACTTTTCTCCCTTTCCTGACAGCAGATTTGGATCGATTTGCACCAGAAAAATTTCCTGAAAGCAATATTCCCACATGTTCCCAAGCAAGGCTTTGTTCAACCATAATACCATTTAGATACCACGTCCTTGCTCTACTTTTAGCGTTAAATTATTGAGTAGACTCTCCAAACGTTACAATCTTACTTTTACTGGGATTGAATTCAAATCGCCATCTGATGCTGTATTTTTCGATTGCATCCAATAGACATTGTAATCCCTTGACCCTCACTCACATCAGAGTTATATCATCAGCAATTAAAATAGTACTAACAGTAATATCATGGAATGTTACACCATATTCAGTAGACATCAAAACATCGGGTAGGTCATTGTTATAACAGAGGAACAACCAGGATGAGAGAACACCTCCTTGTCTTACTCCCTGCTTTACCAAAAACAATGAGGACGACAGACCACCCAAGGACACTGAACATTCCATCCTAGCATACCAATTTCTTAGTAACCGCCACGACTTTCCTTTCATTCCAAAGTTGTAAAGCTTATAAAACAAACCATTCCACCAAACTGTATCAGAAGCCTTTGTCGAGTCAAGAAAACAGCAATACACTTTGCTTCCTCTCTCAACATTGTGCATTACCGTTTCTTGGAGACACAGACTCGACAAAACACAGCTTTTACTATTCTGGTACGCATATTGAAATTGATTTGGCATGCCACCTTCAAATCGTGGAAGCCAACGATTAAGAAACAAACGTTCAAAAATTTTTCCCATCACATTCAACAATGTAATGCCTCTGTAACTTCCTCTATCCATTCTGTTTTTCTTGCCACTTTTGAGAATTGATACCACACGCCCGACAGTCCAACTTTCAGCAACACACTCAGATTCCCTAATAATGTTAAAAAGTTTAACCAGGAAGTCAATTAAGGCATAACCTCCATACTTCAGATGTTCATAAGTAATGCTGTCTGTTCTCCCAACTTTCCACTGGGAAGAGTAGTTACCACACTCGAAACTTCATCATGACTGAAAGGCATCTCTAGTGGATCATCTTTACACTCTATGGAGAGGGTCGAATATTCCTCGACCTTTTGTTCAACATGAACTCTAAATTCGTCGTCAAACGCAGAGTTGCCTTGTGGTGTATAAAGTTTCTCGTAATGATTCCTCCAAATATCAAGAACTTCTTGTTGCTCAGTAATACGCAAGCCATTTTCCATTAAAACTCCTCCTGGTACAGTTGCAGTTCGAGCTGTTTTAGATATTTTCTGATAAAATGAAGTTCCATCAACATCATGTTCGTTTGCCAACCTTTCATAGTTCTTTACTTCCTCTATATATACCGCCCTTCTTTGTGCTTTGCGAAATTCTCGTTAGGCATCTTTGTAACTAGAAAGAGATTCAAATAGCATTCCTCTTGGTCTGCCTTGCTCAATCCACAGTCTTCTGCAATGCGACACTTGGTGACGAAGAGACGTTAACTCCGTAGTCCAATAGCTTTACATATGACTGAGGTGCTTTCTTTTTAACACAAAAATGAGCAGCGGAGTGTAGGGCTTCGGTAGATTTTGAAATAATAGCGTTTAGATTATTAGTCCAGTCATCATCGCAATGTATCTGATCATCAATAATAGTATCCAAGCTAGCAGAAACTGTTTCTTGATAATTAATAAGCCGCATCGAATCATTATCCAGGTCTTTCCAAAGCAAAGTAGACTTTCTTTGAACAATATCTCAGTAACTACATTAGTTTCTAGATTACACGAAACAGGAAAATGAAAAGAAAGATTTTCTGAACAGTCTTCTAAGACCTTACAGTCTGACACCAGAGGCAGGAATTGATTTTCAACAAAAATATGGTCAACTGTCGTCTTGACTGCACCACCGCATGCATAAAACGTTTCAATAGGACCTGAAGCAAAGTCTTGTGAGTTGATCGAAACAAAATCAAATTTCTCCAATACATTCCACAACTTATACCCTCTACTATTAGTTTTGATGAAACTTCTTGAGCCTCCCAATCTCCCAATGTGGGCATTGAAATCTCCAACAACAAGAACAGAACCTTTATGCTGTAAATCTTCTAAGATCTTTTCTAAACAATCAACATATGTCTGATAAGTGTCAGCGGTCTCCAACGACGAGGGAAAGTACACATTTATAATAAAAATGTCTCGAGTACAAGATATATGCAAATGCAGAACAATAATTCTATCATTACCCAAATCCACCATTTTAGTAATACCATTGTCAATTTCCTTTTTCCAAAGAAATGCCACCCCACCTTTGCCACGACGAGAAATTGATTCCACGTTCAAGTCAGAACTGGCTCTACCCCATGATCGATAGTCTACGTTAATTAAATCTAGAAATGATAACGAGTCAGGAAATAACCAATGTTCTTGTATGCATAAAATATCGCAAGAAGAACGGCAAGTTCTAAGAAAGTTAACATTATGTTTCACGCCGCTCACATTCCACGTCATCATATTTAACTTTTTAATTTTAATATTTTCCGGATTGCACATTGGTCTCATGGTCATTTGAAGTATTATCCGCCTTTCTCCAGTCATTGTGGGCTTCCCTTTCGAAGCGTTCTTTAGAAACCCACGGTCTACATCTTACATATTTAGCCCAAAAATTATCTTCTCGAACGCGTTTACAGTCCATCACATGCACATTAAGTTTGGCTGATAATGTTCCTTTCCGCTTACTAGCAAACAGATTAAATAATGTAGGATTTATACCCTTTCCGTCCAAAAATTTAAGAACCATGTCTCTATTAACATTTTCAGCAATTCCACTAACAAAAAATCGTTTAGTTTGAACACGAGTTCTCTTTACTCCAATGAACCCAACATCATCTTCAGCATTTTCTTTACTTTGCTCTGAATTCCGGCAG
>CAXIUP010000073.1:0-26609 GCA_964035015.1 Corallium rubrum | reverse complement strand
TCTCGTTGAATAGGGACTTTAAGCTTCAAACAACGGACTACGGCTACGGTGGAAAGTTTCAGAGTGGTATTAAATGGCGGTGTTTTTATACATCCAAATTTCAAGATACGTAATCGCACAGGCTCGTTTTGTTCTTAAACTCTTGAAGAAAAACACTTGTTCAATCTGTTATTCGCGAGAGTAAGGTTAAGCCTTTCCAAGGCTTCTGTAGTGACTCAGGTTCCGCGTTGTCTTTACAACGTAAAAATGATTTTTCTACGTTGTCAACAGAGTCGCGACGGCATGAAAATTACTCTTGGGACCGTCATTTGCAAAAGCTCTTTGTATATGACATGAAATTCTATTGTTCAAACACGTTGCCGTAGTCGTAGTCCTTGTGCTTGCTTAAAGTCCCTAATGACTACGACTACGGCAACGTGTTTGCACAATGTTGTTTCAATATATGACATGTCATATACAAAGAACTTTTGTAAATGACATGCAGTCCCAAGAGTAACTTTACGCCGTTGTGACTCTGTTGACAACGTAGAAAAAGCATTTTTACGTTGTAAAGACAACCGCGAAACCTGACAGGAGCCTTGGAGAAGCTTGACATTACTCTCGCGACTACCATAGATTGAACAAGTGTTTTTCCTCAAGAATTTAAGAACAAAACGAGTCCGTATGATTATGTATCTTGAAATTTGAATGTATAAATACACCACAATTTAATACCACTGTTAAACTTTCTATGCCGTAGCCGTTGTCTGAATCTTAAAGTCCTTTTATTTTGCCTGCATGAGCAATGTCACACCTGCCTTGGGTGCAGGTAGGG
Source organism: Corallium rubrum (assembly GCA_964035015.1). Taxonomy (NCBI): domain Eukaryota; kingdom Metazoa; phylum Cnidaria; class Anthozoa; order Scleralcyonacea; family Coralliidae; genus Corallium; species Corallium rubrum. Next base: position 25,795 of record CAXIUP010000073.1, on the reverse strand, counting down.
TCATCATGCGATAGGCTTCTTTCCGAGGAAGGGGGGGGGGGGAGAGTTTTTCTCATGTAAACACTTTGACTCGCCTATACCCGATACAACTTTGTGGGACTTTCAACGTGATTGGTTAAATGTTGGTTTGCGCTTGGAGACAATCGAAGGTCACCCTGTTAGAATGGACAAAATTTTCTTCATACAAATAATTATAACGCACCACAGAGTTGTCTCGGTAGCTAGGGTGACCCTCCTACCTGGAACAAATTTACATCCATGTATAAATAGCCCCTTCGTGAAGTAGTACGTGTTTTCAACATCGTCACAACAAACGAAAGATAGCTCTGCAATTAAGATTGTCCGATCGTGTCTGCTATAATACTACTGCTACTACTACATGCATAAACTGTTGGGTATCTTTAAATACATTTTAACGTGACTTTGTCGCTATACCTTGTCGTTCAGGGAAAAGAAAATTGTCTTCTGGAATTCCAGGTGGACACAGTCTATCCTTTTGCTTACGAATGTTATACGCGTTGTATTCTTGCATGAATTCTGTTAGTTCTTTTTGTAAGACCGGCATAAATATGTAATAAAGGCATCCTCTGAAAAACAAATTTATAAATCAGTCAAGTTTTCGCATTTTAGTGATATATACATCCATACAGCAAGTCCATGATGCAAGATTCTCAGTGACACACAATGTTTAAATACTGAACTTTCCGTGAAATCTTCATATTCGTTCGACGTTTCTCTTTAAAACTAAAGGTTATAATTATGATAGCCCAGCAAATAGCTTTGAGTAAAGGCATATTAGACATAATATTTTTAAAGAAAATTTTAATACTAACGTTTCGTTACGACATCTAACATCATCAGAGTGATAATATTTACAAAGTAAGATCGGCTTAAGTAGCAAAACTGTTACATAGATAGAAGATGATGAGGTGTGCGAAAGGAATGTGTTAATGAGAATTGTTAATGAGGAAAACCTAGGCGTGAGTCGAGGTGAGATGTCGAGAAAGTGGGAATTTCTCAATAAAATTTCCGCGCCATCACCTCTAATTGTTAGTACAGCTCCAAAATTCTTACTCACTTTCGTTTTACCTTACACTGGAAATCATAGCCTTCAAATTCGTCAACAGGTTTCTAAACTAATTTCGTCAGCTTTTCCACATATCAGTTCCGCTTCGCGTTGTCTTTCGGCCCATCTGCCGCCTATACAACTTTACACTTTAAACTGAGATCTCATGTAGTTTATAAATTTACGTGCCGACGCTGCTAGGCGTCGTATATAGGCGAAACTTGCCGTCTTACACACGAGAATCTCGGACCATATGGGTATTTCGGCCTACACAGGAAAGCCTTTCTCACACACACAATTATCTACAGCGAACTCTATATAACTCTTCTTCCGGATAACAAGAATCCTATGATGGCGTGAACGGATTATCCCAGAGTCTCTCTTTAACTTTAACTTTACTTTAATCAATTTCAATACATTACATTGTTTAAATAATCTAATGTATTAGAGGTAAACCTAAAACAGAATTCAAGATTCCCTACTATAGGTCACCCAAGATACAATTATATACAATACAGTATACGATTATAAAAACCTAATAATTATAATACATTACAATGAACAGCTGACAGTAAATTTATTATAATAGTAAGAAAATAAATTCTTACGAAAAATAGATAAAGAATTAGACTCTTTGATATTCAGAGATAAATTGTTCCATAAATAACAAATACGAACAAAATAAGAATTTTTATAAGCCTCTGTCCTACTAAAAGGAACATTGAGTGTAAGGTAATCAACGTTACGAAGAGGTTTATCACATGAGCGGAACGAAACATAATTTAAAATGTTCACAGAACATATGTTCTTAAAACATTTAAAGAAAAAAAGTAAATCAGTTATTTCTCTACGATATTGTAACGGTAATAAATTCAGCTTTTGCAAGCGCTCATGTTCAGACAAATCTTTACCCAGAATTAATCTAGTAGCTCTACGCTGGATTTGTTCTAATTTAACAATATTTCTCTTAGTGTATGGAGACCATACCACACCAGCATAATCCAAACGGGATCTAACCCAAGTTATATAAAGCAATTTCTTAGTTTTGACGTCCGCTATTTCTTTACATGTTCGATAAAGTAAATTGAGCATTTTTTGAGCTTTAGAAGTTACGTGGTCTACATGACTATTCCAACTAAGGTTATGAGTAACCAAAACACCAAGATCTTTCTCCACATCTACACGCTCTAACTTAGTTCCTCCGAGAAAATAATCTCTATCAAATACAGATTTAATACGAGCAACCCTCAAAACCTTACACTTCGAGATATTAAACTCCATTCCCCATGTAGAGGACCACTTTAATAACTCATTCAAATCGTTCTGTAACTTATCTCCATCCTCCTGACCAAGGACTAATCGAAAACACTTAGAGTCATCAGCGAATAGGGGTAACGATGTTGCCTTAGATATTACGTTTGGCATGTCGTTAATGAAAATTAAAAAAAGAATCGGTCCCAAGATTGACCCTTGAGGTACCCCAGATGTTACTGGAAGAAAATCAGACTCTACATTATTTATAACAACCCTGTGTCTTCTGCCAGTTAGGTAAGATCTAAACCAAGACAACAATGAACCTCTAATACCAAAACATTCAAGCTTATACAACAACTTTTCGTGTGGAACCCGATCAAAGGCCTTAGAAAAATCAAGATAAATGACATCAACCTGTTGTCTCATCTCAAGAGCCTTAGCAAACTGATGAACAACTTGAGATAATTGAGACACAGAACACGAGGGGGAAATGTCACATCTCTTTTTTCATGCCAGGTTAAATAAATGTAGCCTTCAGGCAAATTTTAGAAATATTTTATTCTTAATTTCAGACGTTTCGCCGATTAAGGCTTCATCAGTGAAAAAAGGTGGTATTCCACTAGGCGAAAAATGTCGCGCGAAGCGACATTTTCTTTTGTCTCGCAAGCTCTCGAGTGGAACTAATTAGCCAAGACAAAAGAAAAATGTCGAGTCGGTCGACAAATGTCTCCTAGTGGAAAACCGCCTTTAATCTAAAATAATATACGTCCTCTTTATATACACGGTAGAAATCAAATACCTGTGTATGATATTGTCTTTTTGCCAGCTCCCCGTCGCTTCTAAGTCCTGCAACAACAAAATCAATATACATTGATGGCAATGATGCACAATAGTCAATACAATTTATACTTGGAGTTGTACTTTGTAGTGAAGATGTTCTTTGAGCTAATTTTCTCCCAAGAGTTCCCAAGCGGGAATCGAACGCACAACCTTCTGATCGCTCATGAGATCCTGTAACACTCACTATACAATGAGCTATGGCAAACTTTATTGATTGGAGCTAGGAGGTTTATCTTAAATACCTCTTCTAACCGAGCTTGAGCGCCGTATACCGTTAGTTACTGACCGAGTTTTTTACCGCTTCGAATTATGACCAGACCTTGCGAAGCTCGAGGGCCATAAAGGAAGGGGGGCCGAGAAAGCGAGGTTAGTATAAGATGTTTATTATATGGCTTATTGTTTTTAAAAACGACATTATTCCAGTGACGTTACCGTTCGTCACTCCTCGGAGTTACCTGTTTTATTACTGAGTCTAGGTTTCGGCTCGTTTTTTTGAGTTCATGTAAATCAGGAGATGGTATCGTCGACACGGTACTGATTTCCTTTCATTTTTAATAAATTATCAATGAGATTTTTAAGTATATGGTATTTTCCCCTTCCTCACTCCCCCCAGCTCAATGCTGTTTCAAGCAGCAGGCAAAAACACTGGCTTGAAATTGATGTAGAGAAATCATTACTGAACTGGTAGGAGGGGAAGCTTTTATAGCACCAAGATGTCTCAAGACGCTTTAATCCTTTATTTATCAAAGTTGTACATTTTGAATAAAAACGTGCCTCTTACAGTCTCCTACCATCACTTCTTGCCAGAATTATTCACATGTGAATTGAATGTACTTTTGTTTGTGATATTCTCCTTATCTTCTTGGAAAGTTTATAACATTAAATTCAATTACTTCCAGTAATATAATGTTATCTTATCAAATAATTAAGTAAATAACATGCTGTTTTTGGGGGAAAACCGTTAGGCATACAATCAAAACGTTTATACGATTTTTTTTCACCAGCGAAGAAAATCGTATCGCTAGTCCAAAAACTGATCTGATACATTTTCACTAGTGAATAAAATTGTATGACGAATGAAAGGAATTGAATACGGGTTAATTAGTTCTTCTCGTTCATCGTACGAAAATCTTAATACTTATGTAATGAAACTGGATACCTGAAAAAAATCTATCCAAAAACTTGTCCAATGACGTCTTAACTGACTCCACCAGCATTCGATTCTCTACATGTAGAAAAAATATATATTATATGCTAACCTATACGCATTAATCTAGCCAAAAAAAAATCCCCAACAATTTCGTAAATTGTTTTTTTTTTACCTGATTCAGTCTGGATTTCCCATATGCAATGCTGTGAACGCCTGAAAGACTATCACGGTGGTTCCGTCTTAAGAACACTTGACATTCTGCCAATAGGGTATTTTCAGTTCCACGATCAAGTCGGAGACTCGCTGGTATCACTAGGGAAAGATAGAACATTTATATACTAAAATCACTAGGGAAGGATAGAGCAGTTATGTACTAGAAAACCAGACTACGATTCTTCGTTAACTAAGTAAGTAATGGGAAATATTGTATTTTTGCATTCTACCTATCACAGCATCAATTATAAACCATCACTTATTATTTTGATTACCTTTCGCTAACTTTACAGCTTCATAATAGTATCGCGCAACAATCCAAGGGTCTCTGTTTGTGGAATATACTCGAAGCCACATTACTCTTCGTGAAAACCCATCAATTCCACCGTGAATACAGAAACCATAATGCCTCAGTTTATCGTACTGATCAACATGCCACACCCAGTTAGGACCCTAAGTAAGACAGAAAGTTAAATGTAACATCGCAGTTGAAAAAAACGAGGAACAGCTCTACATTTGCGTTCATTCACCTTAGAATAATATTTTCTTGGTCTTCCAAGTCCGGCAATTAGGCGTCGCTGATTGCACATACCAAGTAATAGCATCACGTCATATACTTGCTGCCTAAAAATATGTAGCTTGCTCTTTTGACAAGTCGTTTTATGTATTCTATTAAAAAAAACAGGCATTAACTGAATGTAACTTCAGTACCTTGTCACAAGAAGTCCATATTTCAGGCGAATACGAAGTGTCATTTTGCGATATCCATTTTGTCCACGACAACCATTAACTTCATTCTAAATAATCCACATACCCAATAAGTTTTAACTGTACTGACCGTTTGTTTGTTTGTTTGTTTGTTTGTTTGTTTGTTTGTTTGTTTGTTTGTTTGTTTGTTTGTTTGTTTGTTTGTTTGTTTGTTTGTTTGTTTGTTTGTTTGTTTGTTTGTTTGTTTGTTTGTTTGTTTGTTTGTTTGTTTGTTTGTTTGTTTGTTTGTTTGTTTGTTTGTTTGTTTGTTTGTTTGTTTGTTTGTTTGTTTGTTTGTTTGTTTGTTTGTTTGTTTGTTTGTTTGTTTGTTTGTTTGTTTGTTTGTTTGTTTGTTTGTTTGTTTGTTTGTTTGTTTGTTTGTTTGTTTGTTTGTTTGTTTGTTTGTTTGTTTGTTTGTTTGTTTGTTTGTTTGTTTGTTTGTTTGTTTGTTTGTTTGTTTGTTTGTTTGTTTGTTTGTTTGTTTGTTTGTTTGTTTGTTTGTTTGTTTGTTTGTTTGTTTGTTTGTTTGTTTGTTTGTTTGTTTGTTTGTTTGTTTGTTTGTTTGTTTGTTTGTTTGTTTGTTTGTTTGTTTGTTTGTTTGTTTGTTTGTTTGTTTGTTTGTTTGTTTGTTTGTTTGTTTGTTTGTTTGTTTGTTTGTTTGTTTGTTTGTTTGTTTGTTTGTTTGTTTGTTTGTTTGTTTGTTTGTTTGTTTGTTTGTTTGTTTGTTTGTTTGTTTGTTTGTTTGTTTGTTTGTTTGTTTGTTTGTTTGTTTGTTTGTTTGTTTGTTTGTTTGTTTGTTTGTTTGTTTGTTTGTTTGTTTGTTTGTTTGTTTGTTTGTTTGTTTGTTTGTTTGTTTGTTTGTTTGTTTGTTTGTTTGTTTGTTTGTTTGTTTGTTTGTTTGTTTGTTTGTTTGTTTGTTTGTTTGTTTGTTTGTTTGTTTGTTTGTTTGTTTGTTTGTTTGTTTGTTTGTTTGTTTGTTTGTTTGTTTGTTTGTTTGTTTGTTTGTTTGTTTGTTTGTTTGTTTGTTTGTTTGTTTGTTTGTTTGTTTGTTTGTTTGTTTGTTTGTTTGTTTGTTTGTTTGTTTGTTTGTTTGTTTGTTTGTTTGTTTGTTTGTTTGTTTGTTTGTTTGTTTGTTTGTTTGTTTGTTTGTTTGTTTGTTTGTTTGTTTGTTTGTTTGTTTGTTTGTTTGTTTGTTTGTTTGTTTGTTTGTTTGTTTGTTTGTTTGTTTGTTTGTGTTTGTTTGTTTGTTTGTTTGTTTGTTTGTTTGTTTGTTTGTTTGTTTGTTTGTTTGTTTGTTTGTTTGTTTGTTTGTTTGTTTGTTTGTTTGTTTGTTTGTTTGTTTGTTTGTTTGTTTGTTTGTTTGTTTGTTTGTTTGTTTGTTTGTTTGTTTGTTTGTTTGTTTGTTTGTTTGTTTGTTTGTTTGTTTGTTTGTTTGTTTGTTTGTTTGTTTGTTTGTTTGTTTGTTTGTTTGTTTGTTTGTTTGTTTGTTTGTTTGTTTGTTTGTTTGTTTGTTTGTTTGTTTGTTTGTTTGTTTGTTTGTTTGTTTGTTTGTTTGTTTGTTTGTTTGTTTGTTTGTTTGTTTGTTTGTTTGTTTGTTTGTTTGTTTGTTTGTTTGTTTGTTTGTTTGTTTGTTTGTTTGTTTGTTTGTTTGTTTGTTTGTTTGTTTGTTTGTTTGTTTGTTTGTTTGTTTGTTTGTTTGTTTGTTTGTTTGTTTGTTTGTTTGTTTGTTTGTTTGTTTGTTTGTTTGTTTGTTTGTTTGTTTGTTTGTTTGTTTGTTTGTTTGTTTGTTTGTTTGTTTGTTTGTTTGTTTGTTTGTTTGTTTGTTTGTTTGTTTGTTTGTTTGTTTGTTTGTTTGTTTGTTTGTTTGTTTGTTTGTTTGTTTGTTTGTTTGTTTGTTTGTTTGTTTGTTTGTTTGTTTGTTTGTTTGTTTGTTTGTTTGTTTGTTTGTTTGTTTGTTTGTTTGTTTGTTTGTTTGTTTGTTTGTTTGTTTGTTTGTTTGTTTGTTTGTTTGTTTGTTTGTTTGTTTGTTTGTTTGTTTGTTTGTTTGTTTGTTTGTTTGTTTGTTTGTTTGTTTGTTTGTTTGTTTGTTTGTTTGTTTGTTTGTTTGTTTGTTTGTTTGTTTGTTTGTTTGTTTGTTTGTTTGTTTGTTTGTTTGTTTGTTTGTTTGTTTGTTTGTTTGTTTGTTTGTTTGTTTGTTTGTTTGTTTGTTTGTTTGTTTGTTTGTTTGTTTGTTTGTTTGTTTGTTTGTTTGTTTGTTTGTTTGTTTGTTTGTTTGTTTGTTTGTTTGTTTGTTTGTTTGTTTGTTTGTTTGTTTGTTTGTTTGTTTGTTTGTTTGTTTGTTTGTTTGTTTGTTTGTTTGTTTGTTTGTTTGTTTGTTTGTTTGTTTGTTTGTTTGTTTGTTTGTTTGTTTGTTTGTTTGTTTGTTTGTTTGTTTGTTTGTTTGTTTGTTTGTTTGTTTGTTTGTTTGTTTGTTTGTTTGTTTGTTTGTTTGTTTGTTTGTTTGTTTGTTTGTTTGTTTGTTTGTTTGTTTGTTTGTTTGTTTGTTTGTTTGTTTGTTTGTTTGTTTGTTTGTTTGTTTGTTTGTTTGTTTGTTTGTTTGTTTGTTTGTTTGTTTGTTTGTTTGTTTGTTTGTTTGTTTGTTTGTTTGTTTGTTTGTTTGTTTGTTTGTTTGTTTGTTTGTTTGTTTGTTTGTTTGTTTGTTTGTTTGTTTGTTTGTTTGTTTGTTTGTTTGTTTGTTTGTTTGTTTGTTTGTTTGTTTGTTTGTTTGTTTGTTTGTTTGTTTGTTTGTTTGTTTGTTTGTTTGTTTGTTTGTTTGTTTGTTTGTTTGTTTGTTTGTTTGTTTGTTTGTTTGTTTGTTTGTTTGTTTGTTTGTTTGTTTGTTTGTTTGTTTGTTTGTTTGTTTGTTTGTTTGTTTGTTTGTTTGTTTGTTTGTTTGTTTGTTTGTTTGTTTGTTTGTTTGTTTGTTTGTTTGTTTGTTTGTTTGTTTGTTTGTTTGTTTGTTTGTTTGTTTGTTTGTTTGTTTGTTTGTTTGTTTGTTTGTTTGTTTGTTTGTTTGTTTGTTTGTTTGTTTGTTTGTTTGTTTGTTTGTTTGTTTGTTTGTTTGTTTGTTTGTTTGTTTGTTTGTTTGTTTGTTTGTTTGTTTGTTTGTTTGTTTGTTTGTTTGTTTGTTTGTTTGTTTGTTTGTTTGTTTGTTTGTTTGTTTGTTTGTTTGTTTGTTTGTTTGTTTGTTTGTTTGTTTGTTTGTTTGTTTGTTTGTTTGTTTGTTTGTTTGTTTGTTTGTTTGTTTGTTTGTTTGTTTGTTTGTTTGTTTGTTTGTTTGTTTGTTTGTTTGTTTGTTTGTTTGTTTGTTTGTTTGTTTGTTTGTTTGTTTGTTTGTTTGTTTGTTTGTTTGTTTGTTTGTTTGTTTGTTTGTTTGTTTGTTTGTTTGTTTGTTTGTTTGTTTGTTTGTTTGTTTGTTTGTTTGTTTGTTTGTTTGTTTGTTTGTTTGTTTGTTTGTTTGTTTGTTTGTTTGTTTGTTTGTTTGTTTGTTTGTTTGTTTGTTTGTTTGTTTGTTTGTTTGTTTGTTTGTTTGTTTGTTTGTTTGTTTGTTTGTTTGTTTGTTTGTTTGTTTGTTTGTTTGTTTGTTTGTTTGTTTGTTTGTTTGTTTGTTTGTTTGTTTGTTTGTTTGTTTGTTTGTTTGTTTGTTTGTTTGTTTGTTTGTTTGTTTGTTTGTTTGTTTGTTTGTTTGTTTGTTTGTTTGTTTGTTTGTTTGTTTGTTTGTTTGTTTGTTTGTTTGTTTGTTTGTTTGTTTGTTTGTTTGTTTGTTTGTTTGTTTGTTTGTTTGTTTGTTTGTTTGTTTGTTTGTTTGTTTGTTTGTTTGTTTGTTTGTTTGTTTGTTTGTTTGTTTGTTTGTTTGTTTGTTTGTTTGTTTGTTTGTTTGTTTGTTTGTTTGTTTGTTTGTTTGTTTGTTTGTTTGTTTGTTTGTTTGTTTGTTTGTTTGTTTGTTTGTTTGTTTGTTTGTTTGTTTGTTTGTTTGTTTGTTTGTTTGTTTGTTTGTTTGTTTGTTTGTTTGTTTGTTTGTTTGTTTGTTTGTTTGTTTGTTTGTTTGTTTGTTTGTTTGTTTGTTTGTTTGTTTGTTTGTTTGTTTGTTTGTTTGTTTGTTTGTTTGTTTGTTTGTTTGTTTGTTTGTTTGTTTGTTTGTTTGTTTGTTTGTTTGTTTGTTTGTTTGTTTGTTTGTTTGTTTGTTTGTTTGTTTGTTTGTTTGTTTGTTTGTTTGTTTGTTTGTTTGTTTGTTTGTTTGTTTGTTTGTTTGTTTGTTTGTTTGTTTGTTTGTTTGTTTGTTTGTTTGTTTGTTTGTTTGTTTGTTTGTTTGTTTGTTTGTTTGTTTGTTTGTTTGTTTGTTTGTTTGTTTGTTTGTTTGTTTGTTTGTTTGTTTGTTTGTTTGTTTGTTTGTTTGTTTGTTTGTTTGTTTGTTTGTTTGTTTGTTTGTTTGTTTGTTTGTTTGTTTGTTTGTTTGTTTGTTTGTTTGTTTGTTTGTTTGTTTGTTTGTTTGTTTGTTTGTTTGTTTGTTTGTTTGTTTGTTTGTTTGTTTGTTTGTTTGTTTGTTTGTTTGTTTGTTTGTTTGTTTGTTTGTTTGTTTGTTTGTTTGTTTGTTTGTTTGTTTGTTTGTTTGTTTGTTTGTTTGTTTGTTTGTTTGTTTGTTTGTTTGTTTGTTTGTTTGTTTGTTTGTTTGTTTGTTTGTTTGTTTGTTTGTTTGTTTGTTTGTTTGTTTGTTTGTTTGTTTGTTTGTTTGTTTGTTTGTTTGTTTGTTTGTTTGTTTGTTTGTTTGTTTGTTTGTTTGTTTGTTTGTTTGTTTGTTTGTTTGTTTGTTTGTTTGTTTGTTTGTTTGTTTGTTTGTTTGTTTGTTTGTTTGTTTGTTTGTTTGTTTGTTTGTTTGTTTGTTTGTTTGTTTGTTTGTTTGTTTGTTTGTTTGTTTGTTTGTTTGTTTGTTTGTTTGTTTGTTTGTTTGTTTGTTTGTTTGTTTGTTTGTTTGTTTGTTTGTTTGTTTGTTTGTTTGTTTGTTTGTTTGTTTGTTTGTTTGTTTGTTTGTTTGTTTGTTTGTTTGTTTGTTTGTTTGTTTGTTTGTTTGTTTGTTTGTTTGTTTGTTTGTTTGTTTGTTTGTTTGTTTGTTTGTTTGTTTGTTTGTTTGTTTGTTTGTTTGTTTGTTTGTTTGTTTGTTTGTTTGTTTGTTTGTTTGTTTGTTTGTTTGTTTGTTTGTTTGTTTGTTTGTTTGTTTGTTTGTTTGTTTGTTTGTTTGTTTGTTTGTTTGTTTGTTTGTTTGTTTGTTTGTTTGTTTGTTTGTTTGTTTGTTTGTTTGTTTGTTTGTTTGTTTGTTTGTTTGTTTGTTTGTTTGTTTGTTTGTTTGTTTGTTTGTTTGTTTGTTTGTTTGTTTGTTTGTTTGTTTGTTTGTTTGTTTGTTTGTTTGTTTGTTTGTTTGTTTGTTTGTTTGTTTGTTTGTTTGTTTGTTTGTTTGTTTGTTTGTTTGTTTGTTTGTTTGTTTGTTTGTTTGTTTGTTTGTTTGTTTGTTTGTTTGTTTGTTTGTTTGTTTGTTTGTTTGTTTGTTTGTTTGTTTGTTTGTTTGTTTGTTTGTTTGTTTGTTTGTTTGTTTGTTTGTTTGTTTGTTTGTTTGTTTGTTTGTTTGTTTGTTTGTTTGTTTGTTTGTTTGTTTGTTTGTTTGTTTGTTTGTTTGTTTGTTTGTTTGTTTGTTTGTTTGTTTGTTTGTTTGTTTGTTTGTTTGTTTGTTTGTTTGTTTGTTTGTTTGTTTGTTTGTTTGTTTGTTTGTTTGTTTGTTTGTTTGTTTGTTTGTTTGTTTGTTTGTTTGTTTGTTTGTTTGTTTGTTTGTTTGTTTGTTTGTTTGTTTGTTTGTTTGTTTGTTTGTTTGTTTGTTTGTTTGTTTGTTTGTTTGTTTGTTTGTTTGTTTGTTTGTTTGTTTGTTTGTTTGTTTGTTTGTTTGTTTGTTTGTTTGTTTGTTTGTTTGTTTGTTTGTTTGTTTGTTTGTTTGTTTGTTTGTTTGTTTGTTTGTTTGTTTGTTTGTTTGTTTGTTTGTTTATATATATATATATTTGTTTTGTTTGCCGCGCGCTTGCTTTGTTTGCTTGCTTGCTTGCTTTTGCTTACGCTTGCTTGCGCGCGGCTTGCGGCGGCGCGCGCGGCGTTGTTTGCAGCGCGGCGGCGCGCGGTTTGTTTGTTTGCTTGTGTTGTGTGTGTGTGGTTGCGTGTTGTGTGTTTGTTTGTTTGTTTGTTTGTGTTGTTTGTTTGTGTGTGTGTTGTTGTGTGTTTGTTTGTTGTGTTGTGTGTGTGTTGTGTTGTGTGTGTGTGTGTGTGTGTGTGTGTGTGTGTGTGTGTGTGTGTGTGTGTGTGTGTGTGTGTGTGTGTGTGTGTGTGGCTTGCTTGCTTGCTTGCTTGCTTGCTTGCTTGCTTGCTTGTTTGTTTGTTTGTTTGTTTGTTTGTTTGTTTGTTTGTTTGTTTGTTTAACGTCGATAACCGCAAATGGTTACGAAATCTTCCGAGCCAGGGGCTTATCTTAGAGGTGTTCGATGATTTGCTGTATAAGATCGATTAAGCTAAATTAATAAGCTAAGCTAAAGTTGATTTTATAAGGAGGGGGAAAACCGAAGAACCCCTTCTGAAAATGCTAAACAACAGTTCCTTCTTGGATTTCCATGCTAATCACAAACACACAATATAAATAATTTGGATATCAGTCATATCACTGTTACCTGTAATGCATTAACCACCTGCTGCGGGGTCACAGCATTGTCATAACGCTTTAACCCGTACTCTTTCATGATTCTTTGTAGTGTGCGGACACTAAATTGTGAAAGAGTTGTTATAGAAATATTAACAGAACATACATGTGTGCACCTCACACTAAACGAATCACAATATACGGATTTAACTCAGATTAGTTCAGGATTCAGAATTTTCACTTTTGTTTGCATGACAACAATTTAATATATGGGTATATGAAGAAATTTGCCAAACAGAGCTTAATATGATCCAAACATTCATTACGTTTATCACGCTAAGTTGAATGATAGGAACCAACTTGCATAAACAAAAATAGTATAGAAATTCTAAAGAGGTAAATTCATTTGCTAAAATTTGCTAAAATTTGCAAAAATTGACAAACTTCAACTTAGCATGATAAACTAGATCACTATTTGCATCAAACTGCGTTCTTTATTGGTTTAATTTTTTATTTCAATGCATGCCTCACCAGTGAGTCACGTGACTTTATCGTCGTGGAAACAAGACTGCAAATTACTATACCTTCTCCATTATATATGTAACTTGAAAGTTTACATATATCTTTTACATATTGTTCTATCTTACGGTGTCTATAATAAATACTACGGTGACAGTGTGAAGACACACGTTATGAATATAATATTCATTATATAGTTCATAGCATTGTTATTATCTTTGCAATATTATAAACGAATATACCTACCTGAACGTCAGTCCGTGCCGCCGGTAAAGATATTTCACAATCATATCATTCGATTTCAACTTCGTCAACAACCTTTGAACTGTGTCCAGAATGTCTAAATATAGCAAATGATCATTAGAAGAACTGAAGAATGCTGTTGGATCTAGCTCAACAAAAATATATCTTATTGTTAGTGATATTCAACGCATGAAAGTTCGAGGACAAATGTATTAAACCAGCGTTAATTCGTTTACTTACCATGGCTAATTTCCAGCGGCATTCTGCAGCAACGCCACAAATCAAATAACTGAGTCAAACAATCCTAAAAACATCTTCAATTTCTTTAAAACACTGAACCGTAGCAGTCCCTATAACTTCGTGCAGATTCTCATGCGCTGCTGGGGGTCTTCCGAACCTTTACATTTTCAACTTTTACATTTTCAACTTTTACATTTTCAACTTTTACATTTTCAACTTTTACATTTTCAACTTTTACATTTTCAACTTTTACATTTTCAACTTTTACATTTTCAACTTTTACATTTTCAACTTTTACATTTTCAACTTTTACATTTTCAACTTTTACATTTTCAACTTTTACATTTTCAACTTTTACATTTTCAACTTTTACATTTTCAACTTTTACATTTTCAACTTTTACATTTTCAACTTTTACATTTTCAACTTTTACATTTTCAACTTTTACATTTTCAACTTTTACATTTTCAACTTTTACATTTTCAACTTTTACATTTTCAACTTTTACATTTTCAACTTTTACATTTTCAACTTTTACATTTTCAACTTTTACATTTTCAACTTTTACATTTTCAACTTTTACATTTTCAACTTTTACATTTTCAACTTTTACATTTTCAACTTTTACATTTTCAACTTTTACATTTTCAACTTTTACATTTTCAACTTTTACATTTTCAACTTTTACATTTTCAACTTTTACATTTTCAACTTTTACATTTTCAACTTTTACATTTTCAACTTTTACATTTTCAACTTTTACATTTTCAACTTTTACATTTTCAACTTTTACATTTTCAACTTTTACATTTTCAACTTTTACATTTTCAACTTTTACATTTTCAACTTTTACATTTTCAACTTTTACATTTTCAACTTTTACATTTTCAACTTTTACATTTTCAACTTTTACATTTTCAACTTTTACATTTTCAACTTTTACATTTTCAACTTTTACATTTTCAACTTTTACATTTTCAACTTTTACATTTTCAACTTTTACATTTTCAACTTTTACATTTTCAACTTTTACATTTTCAACTTTTACATTTTCAACTTTTACATTTTCAACTTTTACATTTTCAACTTTTACATTTTCAACTTTTACATTTTCAACTTTTACATTTTCAACTTTTACATTTTCAACTTTTACATTTTCAACTTTTACATTTTCAACTTTTACATTTTCAACTTTTACATTTTCAACTTTTACATTTTCAACTTTTACATTTTCAACTTTTACATTTTCAACTTTTACATTTTCAACTTTTACATTTTCAACTTTTACATTTTCAACTTTTACATTTTCAACTTTTACATTTTCAACTTTTACATTTTCAACTTTTACATTTTCAACTTTTACATTTTCAACTTTTACATTTTCAACTTTTACATTTTCAACTTTTACATTTTCAACTTTTACATTTTCAACTTTTACATTTTCAACTTTTACATTTTCAACTTTTATATTTTCAACTTTTACATTTTCAACTTTTACATTTTCAACTTTTACATTTTCAACTTTTACATTTTCAACTTTTATATTTTCAAATTTTACATTTTCAACTTTTACATTTTCAACTTTTACATTTTCAACTTTTACATCTTCCTCCCACCAGTGACAGCGATATATATATATATATATATATATATATATATATATATATATATATATATATATATATATTGTACTGTTTTATAACAGGAGTGTTTTATCAGATATAAAGACACGAGGCGAAGCCGAGTGTTTTTATATCTGATAAACACGAACTGCGAGTTTATTGAACGGCTTCAAAAACGAACCACTTGGTAAGTTCATTGGCGTAGAAAGTTTGAAAAATAACCTTGTCTAAGCCGAGAAAATCAAAGCTAAAGTTTGTGTAAATCAGGAGGTATCTTTATCACATACAAAGACACTGATAAAACCTTAATTTTTTTTAAATTTTCCTCGTGAATTATTAATAAGTTTTTGAAACATGGTTCGCGACCACTGGAAAATGGAAATAAATTCCGGTTGCAACCTTTGTTTTCGGTTTGAACGACCTTGCGCATTGTTTGGATGATACTAGCCGTCTATAAAGACGTCTTAAACGTCTTGGACTATCGCAAGAGGACTATGGCTGATAAAATTTTAGCGGCGTCTGTTAAGCGCATCGGTCGCACTTTAGTAACAGACGTCCTGAGACGTTTGGAACGTCTAGTATGAAATATATCAAATTATGATGCATCAAATTATGAGTACACATTTGATTGTCCGTGATCAAAACTTTGTGTGTCCTGCATTCGCTTGAACAGCGAGACGTTTAATTTGTGTCTAGACGAGTTAAACGTCTGTAGTATAAATTGGACCAATTATCAATTATGTTCATTGCCCTATATAATTGTGAAACAAAAGGTATTAAAAGACAAGCAAAAATCGATTCCTGACTTGCAATACGGCGATCACGAATCCACAAGTCAAAGCTGAAGTTTTAATTAAGCCGTCGTTCCCAAGTCGGATCATGTTACCGCTTCGGTTACGCTAAAGCCGCGTAGTTGTCGTTTGTTCGTTGTTTTAATATCTATTATATAAACTAGACTGGAATATGTATCGCCACATATCAGTAAAAATAGCATTACTCCCTGGCCTTCGGCTAAAATCAGAGCTAGCAGCGCGTCCTCATTCAGACGGCCCCGGTCTTTATATATAAAATCACGAAGGTGAAATAATCCACGGCGCGATATCGATATTGACAAAAATGTAAAATCAAGAAATGTAAAATCAAGAAATGTAAAATCAGAAAATGTAAAATCAGAAAATGTAAAATCAGAAAATATGAAATCAGAAAATATGAAATCAGAAAATATGAAATCAGAAAATATGAAATCAGAAAATATGAAATCAGAAAATATGAAATCAGAAAATATGAAATCAGAAAATATGAAATCAGAAAATATGAAATCAGAAAATGTAAAATCAGAAAATGTAAAATCAGGAAATGTAAAATCAGAAAATATGAAATCAGAAAATATGAAATCAGAAAATATGAAATCAGAAAATATGAAATCAGAAAATATGAAATCAAAAAATATGAAATCAGAAAATATGAAATCAGAAAATATGAAATCAGAAAATATGAAATCAGAAAATATGAAATCAGAAAATATGAAATCAGAAAATATGAAATCAGAAAATATGAAATCAGAAAATATGAAATCAGAAAATATGAAATCAGAAAATATGAAATCAGAAAATATGAAATCAGAAAATGTAAAATCAGAAAATGTAAAATCTAATTTCCTGTTGTCGCGTCTGAGTTTTCGGTTTGAACGATGGTTTGGATGATACTAGCCGTCTATAAAGACGTCTTAAACGTCTTGGACTATCGCAAGAGGACTATCGCTGATAAAATTTTAGCGGCGTCTGTTAAGCGCATCGGTCGCACTTTAGTAACAGACGTCCTGAGACGTTTAGAACGTCTAGTATGAAATATATCAAATTATGATGCATCAAATTATCAGTACACATTTGATTGTCCGTGATCAAAACTTTGTGTGTCCTGCATTCGCTTGAACAGCTGGACGTTTAATTTGTGTCTAGACGAGTTAAACGTCTGTAGTATAAATTGGACCATCAATTATGTTCATTGCCCTATATAATTGTGAAACAAAAGGTATTAAAAGACAAGCAAAAATTGATTCCTGGCTTGCAATACGGCGATCACGAATCCACAAGTCAAAGCTGAAGTTTTAATTAAGCCGTTACGCTAAAGCCGCGTAGTTGTCGTTTGTTCGTTGTTTTAATATCTATTATAAACTAGACTGGAATATGTATCGCCACATATCAGTAAAAATAGCATTACTCCCTGGCCTTCGGCTAAAATCAGAGCTAGCAGCGCGTCCTCATTCAGACGGCCCCGGTCTTTATATATAAAATCACGAAGGTGAAATAATCCACGGCGCGATATCGATATTGACAAAAATGTAAAATCAAGAAATGTAAAATCAAGAAATGTAAAATCAGAAAATGTAAAATCAGAAAATGTAAAATCAGAAAATGTAAAATCAGAAAATATGAAATCAGAAAATATGAAATCAGAAAATATGAAATCAAGAAATGTAAAATCAGAAAATATGAAATCAGAAAATATGAAATCAGAAAATATGAAATCAGAAAATATGAAATCAGAAAATATGAAATCAGAAAATATGAAATCAGAAAATATGAAATCAGAAAATATGAAATCAGAAAATATGAAATCAGAAAATATGAAATCAGAAAATGTAAAATCTAATTTCATGTTGTCGCGTCTGGGCTTCCGTAAAGGACAATATAACTGATTAGAATTCAAAAAAGGAACCAATGCGGTTGGCCCGCAAGGTGATGTATCATGGAGTTTAAGTAGTCGGTGCATTCATGTAGTGACCAACTACAGGTCGAGTGAATGTCAAAAGTAGATGTCAATAAAGATGAATATGTAGCAGAATATGTATGAACATGTAGCAATCTTATTATTAACAGCTATTGTAGTGCATAGTGCATAGTGCATAAAAATTATATAAGAAAAAGTATCAGTAGTGCATAAAATATCATAGTGCATAAAATTAGATAAGAAAAAGTCATAACCATTCAATGATATAAATGCACGAATTCCGAAAACATTTATTGTAAATTGTGACGTGATTGAAAATAATTATGTACCTCGCTCTGAAAGAAGTTATTTCATATAAATTTAAAATCGTTTTAATGACCTTTTTTGTTTGTTAATTCTTGTGGGAAAAACTTCTCGGGCCAACATACAAACTCATTTGAATACTTCATCAATATTAGAAAATGGCTTGAAATATTTTTTTGGAACTCTAACTTTACCATCATTTGTTTAACACCTTGAGGCCTGGACCTCTTCCCTGTGCTAAATAAAATCGTCTGGCGTTAGCGAGAATAAAATACTAAAGACTCATCGTCAGGCTTCAAAGTGTTAATAAAGTCAATATTTGCCGGCATAAGTTTCTATCCGACCGCCCCGTCTCATCTTCCGCTCTTATTAAATAGAGGATATTACACGGCGCGAAGATATGAATTTTATCTTCGAGTGGGGAAAACAATATTTCACGAATGAGCGTAGCGAATGAGCAAAATATTGTTTTTGCCACAAGGAGATAAAATTCCTATCTTCAAGCCACCGTGTAATGTTCTTTTTATTATATAGATTCAATGCAAAAAGCGGTAAAATTCTAAATGACGTCATCGATATCTTCACTAGTGAGGATATGGAGAATACGACACTGTATATTTCCTAGTAAAACACTCGCATCTATATAATAATTGATTTTATTATATATTTAAGTGCACAGAGGCCTGAAATATAGATGACAGGACTCTGTAGAATCGTGTATAACGGCTTTCTGTTGCCGGTGTGCTTCTGTCTGTGTCAAGGATTAACTGAACAAAGCATTTGTTTAATCAGCTCTAAAAGCTGACAAAATGCATCATTGTAGGGTTTATTACTGTCGTGGCAATAGAAGCGTTCCTAAAACAATTGTGCAATTCGTTTGTTCAAATTGATCAATTCATTTGATGAACTTCCTGTTTATTATTGCTAAACTTCCTGTTTTGAATTTGATTGGTTCCTAGTTTTTGAATAACCAATAAGAAAAAGGATTATTTGCCAAACACCAATCAAATTCAAAACAGAATTCAAAACAGGAAGTTTAGCAATATTTTCATCAAATGAATTGTTCAACGTGAGGAATACAACTGCACAATTATTTTAGGAACGCTTCTATTGCCACGACAGTAAAAATGCGGCATATTTTCTTCTTCTTTTTCTTGAGAATCCAAATTGATATTAATCACAAACAGCTTTTCTTTTAACAGTTTTGAAATCCAAAGATTAAAGTTGGCTTGGATGAAAGAAATCGTAACTTCATTTAATTAATTTGTAGAAATTTTTAAAATATTGTGATAGACAAGTGCATGTATTTCTATATACCCCATGCAGTGCAAATTAAATCTGCTAACGACAAGTTTTTGGAAAAAAGAGTTGAAAGAAGTACGTTTATAATGACATTTTTCGTCTAGAGGTTGAGCAGTGGACCGATTTTAAACCTCTGTATCATTTGGTAATAACAAAATAATAAAATGTATGTGACATTTAAAACATGAGCAGCATGGTAAAACACGTAACATGAATGTTTTGAATAGCAAAACGACCCATTTGGTAGTTTCATTGGCGTATCAATTTTGAAAATAACGTTGTCTAAGCCGAGAAAATCAGATATAAAACCATGACATAGCACTGATTTTCTTTGTGTATTGCCTTGTGAATTATTCAAGAGTTTTTTTAAATACTACAAAATTCTAAATTCTAATTTGATATTTGTCATGATTACCAAGTTATTCATTCAGTCTTGTAGTAAGGTTTGAGTACTGCCGAAAATATTGAACGACGTTCAATATGATTAACGTTAATGACGCTCAAACCTTACTATATTTCGATTTGTGTTCATTCGTCTTCCTGTCACTGATGACTGATACTTACTTTAGAATCTAAGATACTATTACTAAGTTGATTATAAATTTCGATCAGAGTTAAAGTTATATTATAACTTATAAGTAATATTGGGAATTTCACTCGATTTGCCCAATATTACTTATAATATACCTGGCATTACCACCTTATTATATACAGGACTCGCGATCAAGCTCTCGGCAACGGCCTCCGTGGCTCAGTGGTCAGAGCATTGCACTAGAATCGCAAGGTCGTGGGTTCCATTTCTCCGGAAGGCCTGTGTAGTTGCATTTTTCGCAACTGGTCCCGGTTTGGTCTTAAAATTCGTATATTCTACACTCGAATTTTCCTTCACCCAAAATCCTTAAAAAAGAGTTAAAGTTATACGGATTGCCTGAGTGAGGTTACCAGAACCTGAATCTCGCACTAAAGCGACTATAAAACCAATAAAAGAGTTCTAAAGACCATTGGGTCAAGAAGTAAGATTTAAATTGTTTTTTTGATGAAAATGTTGTTTGAAATGTTTTTGCATAATCTTAAAGATGTTATGTTATTTAGCAATCGTGCAAAGTTTCATTTCAAAATCGTTGAAGCAAAAGTGATATTTAACGTGTGAAGTTTGTATTTTAGAGCGCCTCTATTAAAGTGGCCGAGCATGAGAAGAATCAGTCTAGGAAGCTTATGATGTCATAGACTCAAAAACAACAATGGCCTTTTTGTTGACAACAACAATGACCTTTTTGTTTTTGTTGAGTCTATGACGTCATAATTTCTCCTCAACTCATTCTTCTCAAACACGGCCAATTTAATGGCGGCGCTCCTAATTACAAACTTCGCACGTAAAATACAACTTTGTTTCTGAGAATTTTGAAATGAAACTTTGCTCAATTAACAACTACTATATAATATCTTTAGGATTATGCAAAAACATTACGAATTAGCTTCGAAGACGATCCATTTGGTAAGTTCAGTGACCTGGTAATTTTGAAGAACGTTATCTAAGCCAATAAAATCAAAGCTAAAGTTTATGTAAATCAGGAGGATTCTTTATAATATCAGATATAAAATGCCATAAAACCACGGCCATGGTGATAATTTCCTTTGGGTTTTCATGGAAAGATTTTCTTTATTGCTAGAATTTGCAATTTCCTAGCGTTTATACTGCTGTGTGAAGTGAAATCCACCTAAAAGCTAACTTACTCTCTCCATATAAAGAATTTTATATTATAATTTATTATTAACCTATATATAAAAGTGTAAAAATGTAGAGTGGTGCGTAGGCAGTGTTTTGGATAGAGCAAAGCGAAAAGATGGTGCAACTGCCGAGATTCTTGGGACAAAATACTGATGAAGGGCTCCGCTAGAAACGTCAGTATTTCACGCCAAAAAACCTCTACAGTCTACAGTTCATCCGCCCTCAGGGGGAGAGGGGCCCACTGACCTGTATATAACTGGACCGCTTGCTCTTGCCAAAAAAGTGTGGCCATTTGAACATGACGTCAAATGGCGAATTTGAGTCCTTCTGCTCATGGGAGAAGCCACTGACCAGTGTTTGACACTGGTCTGTAGGCGTTTTATGCTTTCTTTTCGTAAAAAAATTTTTTTCTCTGTTTGAAAATTGATCTAAAATGGCCAGTTTAATATATTTTTACGCTCCGTTGTTGGCAACTAGTGACACCTGGAGAACACCAGCTTATAGTAAGTGCAGTTAAAACTTTCAATGTAGTCTGTCGGAATACAAAATAAATGTTTTACATCGTACGTTTTTCAGTATATGATTGATGTTTCGGGTTTAAGTTTTAATAGTCTTAACAGTTATGTTTACTTCGTATTTGCTTGCCTTCACTGGCCCTTCTGGTTCAGATTTCAAACTCAATGGAACATTTCAACATAAGGACAGGATTTTTCGCAAGATTTGGTATATGTTTTACAACGAGAAACACTGATGTTTTACAATAAGCTCATTAAATCCTTTTCGAAAAGTACTAAAATGTGCCGAAAGCCTACGAAAGTATTAGAATACAAGCCGTTGAATTGCCGGCCTGGTATTTACTTGTCAGTTCAGTTGTCCCTTCTTCGTTTCGGCAACAAAAACAATTAAATATATGCAACAACAAAACCGAGTAACCGACCGATAGGAATTAACAATATAACTGCTTTGTGTATTTATGTCTGCACCTTTTTTAACCTTTCAAAAAAGATTTGTTGTATTTATCCTTGAAAATATCAGCGAGTCAAGGATTTTTTTCTTCATTTTCACGGGATATTTTATAAAGCCTGAGTCTGTAATCCAGTCAAAATCGCGGTCAGTGTTGTCTCCCATGAGCAGAAGGACTCAAATTCGCCATTTGACGCCACGTTCAAATGGCCACACTTTTCCAACCTCGTACCCAGGGCCATTTGCAGGGAACTGGGCCAAGATGGCGGGAACAAATGGCCCTGGTGGAGGCTAGGCTATCTCAGCCTCTGATTGGTTAAGAGCTTATGGCGTAAATCAGACGGTTTGATTTTGTTTGTTTTTTTAAAACATTGTATTTTGACCTTGTCGGGTGTTCCTGCACATGGCACGGGAAGTTATATTTTAAACCATGCAATAATTAGGTGTAATTAGGTATAATTACTGTGTAAAGAACTGAGTTCTAGTTAATAAAATGCGCAATATACTGCGCATTTTGAGCTAGCCTCCACCAGGGCCATTTGTTCCCGCCATTTTGTTTCATTCGCCATCTTGGCCCAGTTCCCTACAAATGGCCCTGGGTACGAGGTTGCACACTTTTCATAACTCAAAGATAATAGGAGCAAGCGGTCCAGTTATATACAGGTCAGTGGAGGGGCCCCACATCGAGCAGGGTTTGGCAGTGCTTTCCCCGCACGAGAAGGCCCCAACGCAACAGGTGGGAAAATTGTCTGAGCATGCGCGAAAACCGTGATATAAACAAGCTTGCGGGGGACTGGGACGGCAATATGGCGGCTTTTAAGCTGTAAATAATCCGAAGAGTTTTTTGGTAATTCTACTTCTTTTTAGATATTTTATTAAAAACGAAATACTGAATAAGAAACATACTATGTTCTACCATACAATAAAAAGGAGAAAAACCCATAATAAATAGTTTTTGGTTATAATACACATAATATTAAAGCTCAGGGAAGTACGAGTTGGCAGTTGCTCGTGTTTTACAAACTCAATAATACAATTTATAACTAGCTTGTGTCTGGCCTTTTTGGTGGTTATGTCGTCAAAGGTTCAGTAGAAAATGAAAAGAACAATTCACAGCAAAAATAAGGAGTTATTGTCACATCTTCATATCACTGCCAATTTAAATTACAACAGAGTCTATTACAACACATGAGTAACATTCCAACTTTTTTTAACATTAATAAGCAATAAGACTATATATAAACATTTAAACATAGGTACATGTAGCAGAATATATGTAAATTAACTAAACTTGAATCCTTTCAGTATCTTCACTCAACGTTGTTGGTCAACCTTTGCTTGAACACACTTATTTAAATCCAGCAATTTCAAAATAAGCATGTATATAAATATATACAGCATATTAAACACTCCACTCTTTTAACTTTTTCTTTAGCCAGAAATATAGCTAATATAGTATCTAAAAAGAGAAAAAGAACACAAAGATTTGCATGATAACAATGCAATATTATTTTTGGTAGCAGTTATTCTGTTCAATATTCCAAATCCAAAATGGCGGCTTCAAGTGACTCAAATTCAAAGCGTGAAATTCAAGTGTTTACGATTTTTTGAAGCTCAGAAACTGGTACAATGTTAACAATTAGGATCAAAAGCATACTTTGAAAGACAAAAAAATTGGTGGCATAGGCGAAAATTTTAATTTATTGGCTTTCGTCGCTTTTTATAGCTGTCAAAATTGTGTACCGAAAATGAGCAAACTTTAGAGTTCGCGTAGGCTTCGGAAATGCAGTTGATTCTTAAACAGGCTGGTTTTAGTCATACTGCAAGAACCTGTAAGCAGTTGTAAAGTTTCATTTAGACGATTAACAAACAATATACGGTAATTCAAGCACATTTCCTAAGCCGACTGTTATCGCAATTTCCTATGGACAGGCGAAAGGGCACAAGATTCAGTTCGTTTTCGATTTTTCCGGACGTTGTCATTTATTTCAGTGGATGGAGCAAAGAACTATGGATAGTTTAAGAGAATAAAATTTGGGTGGCAAAGGGCTAAATTTTTAACTATGGCTCGTTCAAAAGCACTGATTTTAACTGTGTTTAGGATATTAAGCAACTAGGCGATAAATTTACACCGTCAAGTGGGCTTCAATATTAACAATTCACACAGTATTCTTAAAGATAAACATATGATCTAGATACTTCAACTCACCTTTTAGTAGTATTTTGCTGTTTAAACAGTTTGTCGACACAAACAAAATGGACATCGAAACGAAAAACCCTGTTTGTTGCATATTCTCCTCGAATAATCCAAGCTTTCCATAACTCCGATCATAGGAATATATAGCTCACATGAAAGTCATCACAACCAGTTTTAAATCGCCGAGGTTTCTCTTCTTCAGCTTACCAAATATTTCAGCTAACAAAACATTCAAACCTGAACGAACCTCATTTCGAACAAAAATAAAGAAACAGAGCAAATGCGCCCGCGATTTTTGATCAGTTAAGACAATTTTCCCACCTGTTCCCCAACGCACGATAAGTCCCCTACCATATATGGTATGGTTGCCAGCGCCATTTTGTATTTTTGTGCAATGGCGATCTTTATACCTACGAGGTTGTCTTTATACAAGTGGCGGTGTTATTGCGATCATTTTATTTGATTAAAAGAATCATTCTTTCAGAAAATGACACACATAGTGATATATTATCAGGTATGTTTAATATTTGTTTCAGTTATCCAAATAAGAAAGTTTTTGTTCTCGTGATATTTTTTAGGAACATTTGTCTTGGAATTTAATAATATTATGAGTCATGAGTGAGATGAGATCTTTGTATTTTTTGTCCATGTGTTGGTATTCGCGAAATAGTGTAATGTTAGTCCTAAGATAAAAGCATTTACAAAGATTTTAAATAACTATTGGGAATCAAACTCATATAAATATATAAATATGGCTGAATGTAATACACTGTATGTATACAGGTATGTAATAGCCTTATATCCAAACACCGAGACGTTTTTGAACAAACTTCGAGGTGTTTGGATTTCCTGATGAAACACTCCTCCGAGTGTGTGATATAGCATCTCAGCAGTATTTTAAGAGAAAATCAAGATGGAAGTTTGCTTAATTTATGTAATTTCTTCCTCCCCTGGTTTCCTTTGTGTTTTCTTCATGAATTATTAATGTGTTTGAAATGTCAGGATATCAAACAGAAATGTTTGTTTCAGTCAGTGCAGTCCTAGCTTCCATCTTTTTTCATATACATGTACAGTAGTATGTATAATGGAAAATGTACATTATATACAGTACTACTAGTAAGTTCAATGAATATGGCATATCATGAGGGACTAGCAGGTTCCACTCAAAGTAAACCATGGTGGACAGACTTGCTATATTGGTTCAGTAGAAAACAGTGTTAAATATCCATCTCAACCATTAATAATTCATGCAAAAAAACACAAAGAAAATCAGTACTGTGTTGGTGGTTTGGATATCGGAGGAAGAAATTACATAAATTAAGCAAACTTTTACCTTGATTTTCTCTTAAAATACTGATTTGTTTGAGATACTATATCATACACTCAGAGGAGTGTCTCATCAGGATATCTAAACACCTTGAATTTTGTTCAAAAACCTTGGTTTTCAATATATATTACACAAACCATATCTTTATTTTCTTTACTCTAAACTAAGTATATGACGGTTTACATTTGAATGGAGCCTGCATCACTTTGAAAAATGATGTGTGGTCATCATCTAGAAAGTCACCTATTTTATTTAGTGCTTCAAAGCTTGTCTTTACATGTATATCAACTTGTAGTCCACTAGTAAGTATATATTGGTTATATGCTAGGAAGTGTTAAACAGATTTTTTCTTACTATTTTTTACTAATAATATACACATAAAAAATATGCAAATCTCAGAATCTGTATTAAAATATTGTTCAAGGAAAAACCATAAAACAACTCATATTTATAAAATTGAAATATAGTAAGGTTGGTGTACTGCCAATAATAATACTAATAATACCCTTACATGTAGAGTCTAACGTGTTAAGCATTGACCCTTCGTTAGAGAGAAACCAATTAGTAAATATATTTATGTAGTAAATACAGTTACAGGTAACAGTGAATGTCTTCCTGTGGTGTTCTGTTTTCCAGTGAGCAAC
>CAXIUP010000072.1:112500-153276 GCA_964035015.1 Corallium rubrum | reverse complement strand
CCTTATTCTCTTGGTAGTTTGTTTGTGTCTATAGTACTTACTACCTTATTACCCTTATTCTCTTTCTAATTTGTTTGTGTCTATGTTCTTAATATAGTTCTTAGCTTATTACCTTATTGCCCTAATTTCTTGGTAGTTTGTTTGTGTATATGTTCTTCCTAGTGCTTATTTCCTCATTGCCTGATTACCTTATTTATTTGTTCTTAGTAGTCGCTTATTACTTATTTCTTCGGTTTAATGCTTATTACACTATTACTGGTAATAAGAAAAAAAATGCAAAAGCAGTGGTCTTGAAACTGGCATGGTATACGGCAAACCATTCCGTGTTTACACAAAGGCTTTGGACTCTCAAAGACATCTCCCCATTGCCAAAACGAGCAGGGATTCTCTCGTTCAGAACAGACGAAGTAAGGTCTTCCGTAACTTTCTCTCATTTTGTCTTTAACCATTCGCAGTGTCGCCAATTTCTGATGAGTAGGGCAGACTGGATGTAGACAGCCACTTGTTCGAAAAGCATCTACGGCTTTGCCAAACATGTAACAATCTTCTTCAGGGCAGAAAAACTGACAGCTAGGCTTTTGGCCACAGAACCAGAATAAACCATTCTTGGTCATTGAGTTAGATGCAGGTTTACCGTGAAGACACTCCATTACAACGATGTTACTCTGACGACAAACAGCAAGCGAATGATACACCAAATGAAGTTGAAGCTGTTCAACTCTCTATGGTTACGCGCATATTAATCAGGATTTCTTTGTCTGAGTTCTGACGTCACCCGGACTCGCCCAGACTCGTTCTTTTGTTTAAAATACTAATGACCTTTTAATGACCTCCTAATGAGGTTTTATAGATGAAAATATGCAAATATCAGTCTGAGTAGAAGGTACCCTAGGAACCGTGGAGAACTAATAATAATTCGTCTGTATTTAGACAAGTCAATACCTTGAAATCATTGATCGTTCTTCTTACGGCTTCTCGAATTGATTCTTCATCCAAGGATTCGTTTACTCTATACACTAGGGTTAGATAAGCGATAATTTGACCAAAATTGTTGGGGTTCATCTCTTCATAAACGTGTTGAAGATATATTCTGGGTATTTGTTCACTGATACTGTCGAATAGTACTCGATGTTCTTCTGGACAATGTTTAAGGTAATACGACAGAGTGTCTTTATCGATATCAACTTTATTTTGTCTTAGTTCGCCGTAAATAATATCCGTCTTGTCAAACGTTTATCGTACGCACTGTTGGGGTAAAGTGTTTAAATGAAAAGGTGATTACTATTACTTATAAGGATATAAGCCGAGTACCTTTTGATAATGACGTAACTTCGGAAATCGGTCGGAGAGCTATCGGTTATGACGGGGGGTTGAGTAACAGCTGGGGTTTGGGGGCAAGCATAAGTAATAAGTCGATTATGACGTAGTGAAAACCAGGGGGGTTCGGAACACTAGGCTTTGGGGTTAAGAGGGTCCCAAAGGAGCCTGAGAAATAACGACGTAACCAGCCGTTTATAAAAATGAATAAATAATAAGGTAGGGTTAGAGGTTCCCAAAGGAGCTGAGAAATAATGACGTATCATAGTGAGACTAGGATTAGGAGGTTCCACAGGAGCCTGAGAATGAATAAATAATAAGTTGAATATTTAATGAGGCGGCATCCCTTTGTACTCCCGATGGGGCGGGGGGGTATCACTACTTACAACACTTGTTCTTCTTATGCTGTTTTTTCTGCAGTTTGGTACTGAGAAGAATCGTACACGTAACACGTTTTAGTCAACTGTCAATGTACGCCAACAAGAATTTTTTTATCTTTAGAATTTTATTGCAACACATACACTCGCACACTTTCGCATGCCCAACAAGGTATTAATTTTTCAGCAGAGAATGGCCTGAACGTAATAAGGAAATAGCTAAGTCAGAGGACAGACGACTCATTCTCATTCTTTCAGTTACTGTTTCGCTAGTTTTGTAGTAGGCTCGATTTCCAGCCTTAATATTCGGGCCGCGGGAAACCCGCCCCCGAAAGCACGGCTGGACGGGTGAGCTTGTCATTGTTGAATTTATTGAATTTATTGAATTTGCCAATTTCCACCAATCATAAACGCGCCTGCACGTTTTCAGCAGGCATATATTATTGAGCATTTGTATAAATTATCGTGACAGTCCAAGATGGCGGTCAATACAGAGCTAATGAATGAGGCATACGATCGAATTTTAGAAACCTTTAAGATAAATTGTTTAAAAGATTTGCAATGTAAAGCGCTAGAGAAATTGGTTGGTGGCCAAGATGTGTTTGTCATTCAGCCTACCGGGTCGGGAAAATCGCTGATATTTCAGGCAGCGTCGATAGTTTTTGATATCGTGAAACCTTTACCTGACCCTAATTCGAAATCAATCACAATTGTGATTTCACCTTTGGTTTCCCTCATGGAAGATCAGGTGCGATTTCTAAAGTCAGTTGGAATCACTGCAGAGTTTATCGGCGACGATCAGAACAACAATGTTAAAAAGCGCATTGAACGTGGTGAATGTCAGGTTGTGTATGGGTCACCAGAAGCGTTTTTGTCTTTAAAGAGATGGAGGGACATGCTGACCAATGATATCTACAAGGAAAGATTGCGCCTTGTTGCAGTTGACGAAGCTCGCTGCATTTCTCATTGGTAAGATACGCCATGTTTTTGCTGCTTTTTAAACATCTTCACTTTATTGTTAGCTGACCCTGTTGAATCGAATGACAAAAACATATTGGCCACCAAACTTTATACAAAGTTATGCTTAAATGTGTTAAAATTCAAGATAAGCTTGTGGTGCACCACGTTTATTGTTTATTTGCTGAGCTTTTGGCTTGTTGAGCCAAACCTCCATCAGAGCAAAGCTACAGTAGCCTGAGTCAACAGGCCAAGAGGCGAAAGCAGATAAATATTTTATCTGATATATTGCTTATGAAACGAATACATATAAACGTTCATGTTTATCCACTATTGTAAAGATACAAGCTGTATTAGCCGAAAAAATTGAACGAAAAGTTTATGTAAATCAGGACGAACTTTATCCAATTTAAAAGATTGATTAAATTATCATTTTCTTTTGTTTTTCCTTCATGAATTATTAATGAGCTTTTTAAATACATGTAAACGTCGTGTACTCCACAAGCCTATTTTGAATTTTATTATTACTGACATGAAAACCTTCAAACAGTTAAATGTGTTGTTATGATTGTATATTGTTAGATGATCCTGTAGGATGAATGTCAAAAACATCTTAGCCACCAACTTGACAAGGTTAAATGTGTTGCTATGATCATGGAAACAACTTTGACTGCATACATGATGTTCTCTTTGTTTTGGACTTTGAATTCAACTTTTAATTGTTTATCATATTAGGGGTTACACCACAAAGAAGGGTGAAAAGGCTTTTCGAAAATGGTTTGGTAGAATCAATGAGATCCGTTCTATCATTGGAAAAGTACCCTTGGTTGCTTTAACTGCCACAGCCACAACTTTAACAAGATTGAAAATCATGCATTCTATAGAGATGAATAATCCAACTTTACTGGTGGAGAGCCCAAACAGAGAGAACATAACATATGCAGTCCAAGTTGTTTCTCCTGATCCTATCAAAACATTTCAAACCATGTTGCAAGAATTAAAAGAAAAAAACAACAAACTATGATCGTACTATTGTGTATTGTCAAACTATTAAGGCAACTACATATCTGTATGGCTTTTTACAAGCAGCACTTGGAAATAATATTTATTCAGATGATACATTTGATCCCAGGAAAAGGATTGTTGAAATGTTTCACAGCAGAATTGATAAACTCAATCGAGAGCAAATTCTTGAGTCAATGGGAAAGCCAGATGGCACAGTTCACGTGCTTATAGCTACTATAGCGTATGGGATGGGGATAGATTGCAAGGATGTAAGGGTTGTGATTCACTATGGGCCTTCTAGAAATCTAGAAACCTACTTACAGGAAAGTGGGAGAGCTGGTAGAAATTCAAGCACTCAACTATGCAAGTCAGTGATATTGTACTCCAGCCTAATGATGAAGTACTGTAATGAAGACATCAAAGTCTATGTGAGGGACTCATCAAGATGCAGAAGGCAAATGCTTTTGGAACACTTTGATGTTGATGTGTCTCAATTGCCTACAACTACACATGCTCATGATTGTTGCGATGTTTGTCAAAAAGATTGCAAGTGTGAGGGAAATTCTTGTGGTTTCATTTTCTTTGATTTGCCATCTTCAGAACCTAAAGAGTCTGCAAATTGTTACTGCAGATCAGTAACTGACCTTCAGAAAACTCACCTGACCCAGAAGTTAAACTACTTAAAAGCTGCTTTAAATGAGCAATATATTTGCAAGTTAAGAGCAGCAAATGTACCTATGTTAACACCTGTAAACTTTCATAACATATTTGGAGACTATCAAATAATGCAGGCATTGGAACATTGTGAAAAAATGTTCTCCATTTCCGACATCTTCAAATTTGTTGACATCTGGAGTTCACATGTTGCTATGGAAGTCTTATTTACATTAGGAACAGTATTTGACGATGTAAACATCAGTGTGTCTGATTCTGAAGAAGATGAGGACACACTTTCATTTTTTCATGTTGATGAAGACATTTTTGACTTTGAAGTTGATGATTTCGTCTTGGCTAATGTTCCCAGAGAATTGTTCAGCATAGCAGAAGACAGTCTTTCATTAGATAGTGAAAATGATACTGATGTGGAGTAAGGGAAATTAGACCAATTGGCATACTGTAAGTTTTAAAAACTTCCATATACCTTTATCTTAGTGATTATCCCCTTACATGTACAGTATATAGAATATTTACGTAAAAAGATATTACTTTACCACCCTTATTTACTCCTTTAAATCATAGTTAATAGAACACATACATGGTTTGGAAACTCATCCAAAGTGATTGTTCTGTTTTGTTCAAGTTTATGGAAATTTTTGCAATTTCATGGTATTGTATTTTCTGTATGAAGCAGTCATCCAAATTAGCAACGATCAGGCTTAATTAGTGAGCTTCATCATCACGTGTCCATAGAATTTACTTCCATATAAGGAACTCCATTGTCAGTTTAACATGACCATGCTTCATGTTGGAAGACAATAGAGCTTCCAAACCATGTATATGTTCTATTAACTATGTTTAAATTTCAGGGCTTATTTGAGTAAATATTGTGTGTACTGTATATGTATAAAGTACTGTACAGAAAAATAACTTGTAGTTCATAATCACACAGACATGTGTGATTACAGTATTTATGATAATTTCTCCACAGTACTGTCTAACTCTTGTGAAACATATTCAAATCTACTGCAGCTCTAATTTTTATAGTGCACTATCAGAACTTCTATAATAATAATAATAACAACAAACAAATACTGTAAATACATGGATGCTTGGAAATACAAATTGACTGTCATGTTGAACATGATTTGTTTGCTTTGTTATTTTGTGAGATGTGCTTGAACCCTCATACTTATTAAATGTCATATTTATACACATCTATGTATCATTCTCTGTTTATTCCCTGTCCTCCTTTCTACAATATCTCTTAATTCATATGTAATGTTACATGTACATCATCTATAGGTGTAAGGTGTACATGTATACACCTTTTCTAAGATCCCATGTTTAGTTGTAATAACAATTTACATTGTAATACAGTACAATAAAATATTAAGTCAAAGACACTAAGAGTAAGTACAAAAAATAACTAACGAGGTCTTTTGTTAAGTGCAATATTTTTTTTATGTTCATTTATCCAACAGAAAAGAACTTTTGGATCTAACAATTGCAAGTAATCCCTTGGACATTGTGAAAATGAAGACATTGGCTCAGGAGTTGTCTGTTTCTCAAACACATGATGTTCTTGTAGGGTTTCAATCACTTTCTTTAAATCTTCTTTAACAGATTCTTTGTATGTTTTCCAGAAGTCTTCTTAATTCCTATTTCATGGTCGAGATGATCCAAGAATATTTTCAGGACAAAGAAGGCTTTAGAAATTCTACAAACACTAGTTTCATTCATGTTTGCTCCCAAACCCCGTATCATATCCTTAATGGAATGGTTTCTATGTTCTAATGCCAGGTCCATAGCAACATTGCATCCAGCATGTCCACTGTTGTTAACAGTTCTGTTCCATTTCGTTCTTTCTGCTTCTCTAGGGACAAAGCTTCTAAGGAATATTTTGTGCTCCCACTACCATCCTGCTTAAAATGTAACAAGAACATCTTTATGCATCTGGTAATTCTCTCACTATCACCTTCTTTAATGGCATCCATGAAATTATGTAATAAGAAAGCCATATTCATGAAGCCACAGTGATAATCAAAAACATCATCTTTTGGCTCAGAGTTCTGGCAAGAAGCTGGGTCTGGAAATGTGCTACTAAGAACTGGTTCTTTAGGAATGGTTGGTGGAGGATTATGAGATAGTTCATGTCTCATCCTGTGAACCCCATCATGTTTAAAAGAGCTAGCACATCCTGGAGACCTACAAGGATACCTGCCATTTGGAAGCACAGGCTGATTAAGTTTTGCTGCTTCCCATTCCTGTAAGGCATGAATGCTGTTGAACTGGTTTCCATAGAGTGTCCCATCTACAACATAGGTCTGAGCAAATTCTTTGAGAACTCTGTGGAAATACTTGTGGCGAACCATCTTGAGGCTTTTTCCCATTTCTTCTCTGTTAAAGCCATGCTTAGTAGGTCTTCCCTCAGTAGATGTCATGCCAAAAAATGTGAGGGCAGCAGCAATTACTTCAGCATCAAGGACCAAGTTGACAAATCGCTTACAGGGAGGTGGTAATTCCCAACCTGGAAGACAAAACAAAATATTTATTTTCTCTTGATAATTCAAAACTACTATATTCTTGTGCAGAATGTTATGTTGGCCTCCAAATTATTATTTAATAATGCAAGAGCTCTAACACAAGATGTAAAACATTATTAAGAAGTGCACTTAGTAATTATATAAAGAAGTAAAGGCCAGTTTGTTGTAATTACCGACAAGAACTTGTCCTCATGATTCCAATCAGCAAGTTGAAAGAATATTCCTTCTAATCTCCGGGATTTAGTGTAGGCATTCTGGACAGAAAACTGCAATTCCACACCCCTCTCAATGGTCTTTTGGTCACCAATAATAGGAACACGATCAAAGACTTCATTTTCCTTATCTTTTCCAAGAACAGGCACCAGTTCATCGAGGTCCCTCACAATATCTATCATTTCCTCTCCCAAATTTTCATCTGTGAAAATTATACCAAGGTTAACCTTAAAATAGTTAGAAGATACATGTAAACATTTTTCTTAAATATAAAAATGTTTAGCTGTTAGGCCACACCAATTTAATTTGTTGTTTTACGAACTTTCTGGTCAAAAACTTAAGATCGGAGATCGGAAAAAACAAAAAAATAACATTGTGAAATATGGTGAAAACAGAACACTTGATGACAAACTGTGTCAGATATTAAATAGTTATAAACATGCATTCTTATTGGTCAAAACCCAGGCTGTTATAAACAGCCAATCAGACGCACTGTAAAAAGTTGCTCGTCCATCGCTTGTTGAAAATTACTCAAACCGTATTAATTTCAAACAAGGCGAAGTTGATACTGTATTATTTTTTTTTCTGATTTTGAAAATATCAAGTTCGGTGGGTTTGTAAAACCGCAAATTAAATTGGTGTGGCCTTATATTGAAATTGTGGCTTGGAGAGCTTATAACAGATCTTTCCATCTCTAACTTTGGATTATGTTGAATTTTCACATATCCCAGGTCAGTATAGACCTTATTCAAAAATGGCCGCCGAATTAAAATTCTTTTATATACATACGAATCATGTGTGAAATTCAAAAGAATTTTTACTTTAAAACGAGGTCATAAGGGATAATTTATATGCACATAAAAGAATTCTAATTCGGTGGCCATTTTTGAATAAGGTCTATATTTACATGACAATCAAGCTTAAGTTTGGGTCATGGTAATTGATTTGTGAACATGTTATTTTTATATCCGAGATTTGGCTTGAAATTGAGCATGATATTTCTAGTATAATTACTGATGGTCTTTTTTGCCATTCAGTATCTGTTAATAAATGAATGAATGAATAAATAAATAAATAAAGCTTTGTGTTCTCTCTAAAAAAACTGTTAACATGAAACCTTGTTCCAGATTAAAACGTAAAACATGGTACAGTATCTGTGCCTTACCAAATGACTGGAATTATTAAAAATAGCCCCTATTACAGAGTGTTTTATATATTAAGCTTTTCTGGAATAAATGTGGCTAAAACTATACCCTAATAAGTTGCACATCCCAAATTATAGCAGGTATATTGGAATATTAGCCCTCATTTAGGAAAAATACTAACCATTTCAGTTTTGTTCTTCAAAACATCTGAATATTTGCCTGATTAATGCCTGGAAAACAGAGATACATTCATTCATTTAAATTAACACTCAAACCAATGGCAAACTACAAGAATTAAACAAACAATATTTTATTCATGTATGTATACAACTTTATTATTGCCGCACATTAGAAGTTATTAACTTGCCAATTTTCACCCCTCCTAAGAGCAAGTGTATAGCAGTAAATACAAAAAATCCTAAAATGCATATTAAAGATAGACTATTTGATCAGATCGTTCATGGCAGTTCATAGTATTTCTAATTTATACTCTGCCGTTTTTCTAAGTCTAATAAAAAATTAAAAAACTTACCATTTTAGAAGTCCTTCCAACTTTGAGGATGTTGCTGATGACGTACGGTACTAAGCTCATAGCTTTGTCTCGTTTCTTAAGCAAAATCGCCGCAGCTGCACAAACGCCAGGGTATCTTTCAGGATCATTTCTACTTTGTGTAAGTGATTTAGGATCTGCAGAAGTCAAGAGTAGACGATGAAAAAACGGCGCTTTATCTTCTATTTCATGTCCTACAGCGTTCCATGAGAAATTTAACATGGTATCCTTTGTAGCAGTTCTAAGCAATGAAGGTTGTCTTGTCGAACACAATTTCTTACATTCACTGTTGACATCATTACAAACACGGTCTTCAACAGCTTTTTTTAGGCCTGAACAATCCATTATTGCGTCTGCAATAGCTTTAAAATTGCTTCCTCTCGCTAAAGCTTTTCCAAGCCGGTGGAGCTCCTTCGGCAACTCCCTTGTCTTTTTTCCACTTTCGTATGTTACAATTACCTAAAATAATCGAACACGCAAGTCGTGTCGTAAGGTTTGCCTTGCTTTGTTTAACATAAACACATATAGCTTGAGAACATATAGCGTGAGAAGTGGGGCTTTTGGTCCTTTTGATTATCCAGTTTAATAGCTATACATGTTTTATAATACGCGCTTACCTGTACTTTGGAAATTTTTCCATCGCATTTTGTTGAAACTACATTTTCCGTCGAAGATAAGTTAACAGCAGGAAAAGGGAAAACCAATGGAAGCTCTTGTTTTTCGAAATTTAACGTCTTTGGAACAATCTTTATATCTCGGCGAAGGCTTTTCGATGGCGCCGTAACTCTTGGAGAAAGTGACGACTCGGAAGGTACACCACGCTTAAACCTCTTAACCGACCAAAATTTTTCTTTAAATTGAAGGAGTTGAGTCTCTTCATTCTCCCGCAGTTTCTCCAAGCGCTTTATATCACGATAGCAGATGTCATTGCAAATATATTCGTTAGTCACGTCGATACTGGAAATGGGAAGGTCTAATAACTTGCAAATTCGCTTGCACAAATCAGTTACATTTCCGTCTAACTTCGTTTTCTTACGTGAATCGCTTTGTTCACAGCCACAAATAAGACAACCAGAAGTTGGAATAAACTTTTTAGGTGTAACGCTTTTTTCATTGCCATCCATTTAGAGATCTCTAAAAAGCAGCCTTTTGTATTCCAATTTCTCGCGCGAAATTGACAACTCTATAATTTGGCATCCAATTTCAGCGCGTAAATTAGTTATGCATACGTCACAGACATGGCAAGCCGCTCACGCGTCCTGCCGTGCTTTCGGGGGCAGGTTTCCCGCGGCCCGAATATTAAGGCTGGAAATCGAGCCTAGTTTTGTAGCTACTAACACTGTGGTTTTTGAACACACGACATAATCTCTCGGTGTATACTTTCTGTTTTCTGGAGTTTTTTACAATGTCATCATCTCGATCATACGCAGATGTTGTTTCTGGAGTAAAAGGTGAGTAAAAAAGTTTCCAAGTAGAAATATTTAGTTAGGGTATTAACCTTAAGATGGTGCACTACTGAATTGAGCAACCACGTATTTCAATTTATTTTTATATTTTGCATTAGTAAATCACTTTTAGGCTTTTTCCTGTCGTTACACGAGTTTCAAGGATTGAAGAGATTTGCTTGCATGCTCTACCTGCTTGCAAGATGCTAAAACGTTAATATAGAAGTTGAAAATATAAAAGCAATTGTTTATTTTACAAAAAAAACATTCATTATTTTTTATGAGTAACATGTGGTAATATTAAACGGTCGCGTGACGACCATTAGCGATTATTTTAATTGCCATGTCAGCGAGTTTTTAAATCGAATAGCAAACTTTGTAACTTTAAAATTTCAGCTCCGTAAAAAAAATCCTGCTTCAGCTGAAAATACGGCTTATTGGTGAATAATTAACTCTGAACTTTTAGGTATTTCAGTAATTTTGCCCGTTGTAATTTTGAATCTAAGTTTGAATTTGAATTTTATAATCCTGTATTCACTGTATACTGTATTCACTGTATACTGTATACACTATAAAGTTTATTCATACTTTAAACGTTTGGCTTTGCGGAGTGGAGATGAGCTGCCCAAGTTGCAAGATGGTTTTCTTAACAGAATCGGCCATATCTGAGCATTTCGTTAATGCGCACGTGGTAAGAATGTATTAAATTTAAGAGTAAAATTACATGGTATAGTTTATTAACACCCGAAATAATTTTAAAGAGCAAGAAAAGCGAGACTAACATTACAGTCATTTGCAACTCACCTTTCACCTAAATCTTTGGAAGTTCATTCCGAAGTTCGATGGGAAGTTAGTGTAAGCGTTGCATTTTCTACGCTAATGAAATTTTTCTTCTTTTTCAGGATAAAGAGGAACCCAAGCAGTCTCGCGAAGTGCATGTTGATGGTAAATATATGGGAAGCAAATCCCCCCAAATGAAATAATAACGATTTCATCGAGTGACGCTGAGACCTCTAACTTGAAAGTATATAGCTAATATCCAAAATATATATATATATATATATATATATATATATATATATATATATATATATATATATATATATATATATATATAATATAGCGATATTAATTTTCAACATGCTTTTCTTGTAGCGATCTGGCTCATCCGATTTCTCGGAGGATTTTGCCGGAGGAAAGATAAAGAGGAGCGCATCACACGCTTAGCGCTGAGTAGTGATACACCCCATATAGACCCCAAAGGGATGCTGCTCATTAAATATTCAACTTATTATTTATTCATTCTCAGGCTCCTGTGGGACCCTCTAACCCTATTATGATACGTCATTATTTCTCAGGCTCCTTTGGGATCCTCTAGTCTTACTTTATTATTTATTCATTTTTATAAACGGCTGGTTACGTCATTATTTCTCAGGCTCCTTTGGGACCTCTTAACCCTAACTTTTTCCCCTAAACTCTAGCTGTTACTCAACCCCCCTGGTATTCAAACGTCATAACCGATAGCTCTCCGACTGATTCCCGAAGTTACGTCATTACCAAAAGGTACTCGACTTATATCCTTATAAGTAATAGTAATCACCTTTTCATTTAAACACTTAACTCAAGCGACAGTCGACAGTTGTGGGACACGTAGACGTACAGAGCATGCGTACAGTGAACATTAACAAAATAGACGTTCTTTGCAAGGAACTAAAGAGAAATTGATAGAGGCACTTTATATTTTTTATCTGAAACCTTGTCTCGATGCATTTAGAGAGTTTTGAACAGCCTAAGTGTCTGAATTGGCAGAGACAACTGCTCTGGTGAAACCTGAATATTATTTGAATAATATGGAGACTTTGAATATTATATTAGTTAGAACCTAAATGAACAAACAGTCTTATACACGTTTGGTGGCAATAAGTGTTAACAATTTTAGAGACTTATCGTTTACTTTGGCCTAGTTTGTAGAGGAACGAAATAGAAATGGATAGAGACATTTTATATTTTTGATCTTAAACCTGGTTTGTAGGAATTTAGCGGGTTTTTGGTTAAGTAATCTGAGTGTTATTTACGAAGAGATGAATGTTGACAGTTTTGGTCGAATTATCACTTATCTAACCCTAGTGTATAGAGTATACGAATCCTTGGATGAAGAATCAATTCGAGAAGCTGTAAGAAGAACGATCAAAGATTTCATAAGAAAATATAAGCGGAATAACTCTTCAAGCTGGTTGCTACGCTTTCTGTTACTAAGTGTGATATTTGCATATTTATCCTCAGTGCACGTGCAGGAGACAAAAAAGAAACTCATGAGGGGCAATTAAGAGGTTTAGGCAAGTCTAGGCGCGAAAGTCATTAGCGTGTATTTTGCATAAGACAGAACTCACAACAATCAGTTTAAAATATTTATTTAGGCTTTGGTTTAAACATATACATATAAAAAGTTTTAGTAAGTCTGCTTCTTCGATTATATTTAGGTGTTTTTATTTTAAAAGTAGCATGACAGTCTTTCTTGTCCTCTGGCGATAATTGGAACACATCTTCTTTTGTCATAGGTAAATATTTTGATCTATTGTCTATATATATTATTATCTATATATTGTCATCATTAGATGGTTTTCATACTCTTCTCTTTCACCCGGGGACATCTTTGCCAAGTCGCTTTCTTTCCACTCCGAAGAGCTTTCCCAGTTATGAAAGAAATTATGTTTAAGTGTCGGTTGTTCAACTTTTGGAGGAGCTAGGAGCCAAGAGGTCAGAGCCGGGGCCCGAAGTTAGGAGCCATGAGCTCGGACCCGGGGGGGCTTGGAGCTGGAGCCCAGGGCTTCGGAGCTGGGACCTGGGGGCTCGAAACCAGGAGCCGGGGGCTCGGAGCCAGGAGCCGGGGGCTCGGAGCCAGGAGCCGGGGGCTCGGAGCCAGGAGCCAAGGGCTCGGGGCCGGGGGCCGGGGCCTCAGAGCTGGGAGCCGGGGGCTCGGAGCTGGGAGCCGAGGGCTCGGAGTCAGGAGCCGAGGGCTTGGAGCCGGGAGCCGAGGGCTCGGAGCCAGGAGCCAGGAGCCAGGAGCCAGGGGCTCGGAGCCAGGAGCCAAGGGCTCGGAACTGGGAGCCGGGGGCTCGGAGCTGGGAGCCGAGGGCTCAGAGTCACCCAGCTCCGAGCCCCCAGCTCCTGGCTCCGAGCCCCGGCCCCCGGCTCCTGCCTCCGAGCCCTCGGCTCCCAGCTCTGAGCCCCGGCTTCCAGCTCCGAGCCCCCAGCTCCCAGCTGCGAGCCCTTGGCTCCGGGCCCCCAGCTCCTGGCTCCGAGCCCCCGGCTCCGAGCCCTCGGCTCCCAGCTCCGTGCCCTTGGCTCCTGGCTCCGAGCCCCTGGCTCCGAGCCCCTGGCTCCAAGCCCCTGGCTCCGAGCCCCCGGCTCCTGGCTTCGAGCCCCCGGCTCCCAACTCCGAGCCCTCGGCTCCCAGCTCCGAGCCCTCGGCTCCCAGCTCCGAGCCCTCGGCTCCTGGTTCCGAGCCCCTGGCTCCTGGCTCCGAGCCCCCGGGTCCCAGCTCCGAACCCCTGGGCTCCAGCTCCGAGTCCCCCGGTGTGACGCGAAATTTCTGACTTGCGAAATTTCTGACTTTTGTCGTTCTGCTCATGCGCAGACACGCGCATGATTGACTTCCGGTCAGAAATTTCGCAACTCTTCAAGCTTCATGAATCAGAAGTCCTTTTTCGAAGATATCTTATCTGTAAATGGCGAAATTTCCAACTGACACTGTCACTGGCTGTC
Source organism: Corallium rubrum (assembly GCA_964035015.1). NCBI lineage: Eukaryota > Metazoa > Cnidaria > Anthozoa > Scleralcyonacea > Coralliidae > Corallium > Corallium rubrum. Next base: position 139,299 of record CAXIUP010000072.1, on the reverse strand, counting down.
TTGGTGTTGCTTCAACAAAGCCTGAATCGAAAATCTGTAGACATAAGGTATGTAGAACTCAGTTCAATTCGATCGGACTGTTGCATGTTTTATGTTGTGTCGATGCACACTGCAGAGACGATACTAGTATATAATTTATTAGTTTTTCTCATTATTTTAACTTTTGCAGGAGAAGAATCATTCTCTTATACTATACTATAATCAATGTTTTTGAATGTTGTTGGTATATTATAGACTTCTGTGCAAGATCATGAAGTCAGGACGCAAGGCTCCTCCCACTTCGCTATAAATCTTGACAAGGTCACCAAAAACAAGGCCATTCACACGCTCTCTGAGTTCTCTAGAAACTTTGTGTATGAAGGTATGACATTAACGTAATGGCAATTCTTAAGTGTGTCATGTTTTTTTGTGAATACTATTTATATTGAAACAACTTATTTTCTCATCAATATAGTTGTTATTATTTACTAATTGAGTGGATGGATAATCTGTGATTTATTTAACTTTGCTTGGTATCATTGGCAATGGATAATATATGAATTATTTTATCCTTACTGGGGTATCTTTGCTTTGTATCATTGGCAATGGATAGTCCGTGAATTATTTTATCCTTACCGTGTATCTTTGCTTGGTATCATATTTGATATTACCTGTATATTACCTATACTATAATGTATATATGTAAATAATTATGTAAATACAAATTAAAGATTTTCCTGTCTAATCGACACCTACAACTTATAAATTTTACAGTTATTACATATTATAGCAATAAAAGTATTGCGATGTGGGTAAATAAGTATCTGTCGACCTAAAATGAGAATGAAACTTCTCGACCTTTCAAGCAAATACGCTTTGTCAGGAGGTTCATAATGGTCAAGAAGTTTCATTTCATTCGAGAGAAACTTACTCACTCGCATTGTATTATTCCTACAATTGAGTAATAAATTTATTGTTGGAAATTACTACTACTTATACCCAGTAGTGGATGGACACTTGACTAAATATTTGGGTGGTGAGGTCAAAGTTCATACTGACAAAAGGGTTTTTCTCATTCCAAGGATGGCAATGAGGGGGGGGGGGGAAGCCCTAGTAATTTAGAGTAATAGTATTCACCCCTCTTCCACCTGGTACGCCCCTGCTTATACACTTCAATATTAAACACTTGAGGTTTAACTGGTTAGGCATATTATACACCACTGTGTTGTACATGGTGGTTTTGCACAAATTTATTTACAAAACATGCCTGGACAAAGATAGTAGCTGGCCACAATCATTAAACATCAATTGCAAGCATGTGTAACTGATTTTCCAAAGATTAAAATAATAAAAGTTCCATTAACTAAAAAACAGCAAATAAATGTCCTACCATGGATTTCTGTCAAGGAAGAAGCTATATAAAAACCAATGACATATTTCTGAATGTTTCAAAATCTATTTCTTTTAGTCTTTGGTTTGTTTTTATAGTGTCCACTGTCCTGCACGCAGGCTGTCTGTCTGTCCTTCGTCAATAAACGCTTAATAATTATTAATCTTTCCACATAAACTTTAATGAAACAAATATCCAGCTTTTCCTCACATCAGCCAGACAGTTCTGTTGACTGTAATAGTTCAGATACCCTTAATCTGGCTTACAGTGAAAAGGTTAAAAAACGCTTCATTGTTATATTTTTAAGAAGTTATTATTGGCCATTTAGCAGGGTGAATGCAATACAAAATATAAACACCATATATACATACAATATTTTCCTAGAAAATTCGTTTGAATCGTTTCGAGATCTATTTTCGAGTTTCGACCGAGTCAGATATTTCGCAAGCATCATTTATTTCGCGCCCACACGCGCGAAATTTATGACGCGTCACGCTAGGTCAGAAATTTCGCAGAGGTCAGAAATTTCGCTTGACACCGGGTCCTAGCTCCGAGCTCATGGCTCCTAACTTCGAGCCCCGGCTCCGACCTCTTGGCTCCTAGCTCCTCCAAAAGTTGAACAACAGACACTTAAACATAATTTCTTTCATAACTGGGAAAGCTCTTCGGAGTGGAAAGAAAGCGACTTGGCAAAGATGTCCCCGGGTGAAAGAGAAGAGTATGAAAACCATCTAATGATGACTAGATCAAAATATTTACCTATGACAAAAGAAGATGTGTTCCAATTATCGCCAGAGGACAAGAAAGACTATCATGCTACTTTTAAAATAAAAACACCTAAATATAATCTAAGAAGCAGACTTACTAAAACTTTTTATATGTATATGTTTAAACCAAAGCCTAAATAAATATTTTAAACTGATTGTTGTGAGTTCTGTCTTATGCAAAATACACGCTAATGACTTTCGCGCCTAGACTTGCCTAAACCTCTTAATTGCCCCTCATGAGTTTCTTTTTTGTCTCCTGCACGTGCACTGAGGATAAATATGCAAATATCACACTTAGTAACAGAAAGCGTAGCAACCAGCTTGAAGAGTTATTCCGCTTATATTTTCTTATGAAATCATTGATCGTTCTTCTTCTTACGGCTTCTCGAATTTATTCTTCATCCAAGGATTCGTATGCTCTATACACTAGGGTTAGATAAGCGATAATTCGACCAAAACTGTCAACATTCATCTCTTCGTAAATAACACTCAGATTACTTAATCAAAAACCCGCTAAATTCCTACAAACCAGGTTTAAGATCAGAAATATAAAGTGTCTATCCATTTCTATTTCGTTCCTCTACAAGCTAGGCCAAAGTAAACGATAACTCTCTAAAATTGTTAACACTTATTGCCACCAAACGTGTATAAGACTGTTTGTTCATTTAGGTTCTAACTAATATAATATTCAAAGTCTCCATATTATTCAAATATGGTAATAGTAATAATACTACTAATAATAATGATAATGATAATGATAATGCATGATAATGATGATGATAATAATAATAACAAGTAAATAATAATATGTCACAGCCTGTAATTACTCCATATTTGACCATGTTACAGAGATCATCGCCAGTTCGAATTGATTCCGTGTCCAGTGATTCCAGCGACTCTAACCTAATTCTGACCAATGTCTTCGAAAACAGCGAAAACGAACGTGTCATCAGATGCAAAAGTTGCCACACTTGGTTCTCTCGTGTGGGAAATTTGAATAAACATCATAGACTAAATCGCTGTAAAGGACAAAGGTAATCCAAATTTTTTTTTAGTTTTGGGGCTATTACCAACACACGGCTTTACTTAGTTTGGTTGTTGTATATTTTTACTTGGCAGGCCAGCTAAAATTACGTTAAAGTCTCAGTCACGAAAGCGCAAGGTAAATCTCTAGCTATTTAGATTGACAAATCTTGTTTCTATGCTAGTAACATTGAAATTGTAAAATATTATTTAGGAAAACGTCATTAAAATGGAATTTTCCAGCGACAGCGAAGACATGGTAGAAGAGTCTAAATTTGCTGAGTCATCTGGTGCAAGGTATAGTGCGAATAGTTTTAATCCGCATCAGTATAGGGATACAAATGCAAATGCATTTTCGTATACTTTTCTCCTTAACTATTACTGATCTGGATAAATCCTTCGTTTCTTTTTAAAGAAGCATTGACAACCTCACCATGTCTATAGCAGAGTTGGAATCCCCAACAAAACAAACTGAGGTGGATGAAAGTAGTGAAGATACTGGTTCTTGGGATGTTTTACAAGGACGAGTAACCAAGTGAGTCTATGTGCGTATATGTGTGTATATGTATATGTATATGTATATGTAAATAGTAATTTATAACCTGTTTCTTTGCCTATTTACAGGTAGCTGACCCACAAATTGGGTCAGCACCTGCACACAGGCTAAAATTACATATTAATTTATTTGTTTACTTTGTTTTTATTGGCTTACATGTGTTCACGTGATTCCCATTGTAGCTCTGCTATAAATACGCGTGACCACATGTGAGTTGTTTACTAATTTCTCCTGACGAAGGGCCTTCGCTCGAAACGTCGAGAAGATTTTTCTCTGTTTTTCAGGCCAACGTGACTTAACCCTGGTAATATATGTATATGTAGATGTAGATGTAGATGTAGATGTAGATGTAGATGTAGATGTAGATGTAGATGTAGATGTAGATGTAGATGTAGATGTAGATGTAGATGTAGATGTAGATGTAGATGTAGATGTAGATGTAGATGTAGATGTAGATGTAGATGTAGATGTAGATGTAGATGTAGATGTAGATGTAGATGTAGATGTAGATGTAGATGTAGATGTAGATGTAGATGTAGATGTAGATGTAGATGTAGATGTAGATGTAGATGTAGATGTAGATGTAGATGTAGATGTAGATGTAGATGTAGATGTAGATGTAGATGTAGATGTAGATGTAGATGTATATGTATATGTATATGTATATATTTCCTTATATAAGATAGTAACCATCTCACAATCACACAATCTTGCCTCCACATATATAGGTGGTACGGTTACCATAACGGTAACAAACAACTTCCAATTTTGGAGCGAGGAAAAATATCCTACACAAAACAGGAGTTGGCCACGATCTTGCTAGCACACGACCACCTGAACAAAAATGGGAAAATTTGTTCACAACAACCAAACAATATTTCTGGTAACACCTCTTTTGTAGTTAATCTGGAAATGTTAGATGACCCAAAAGATATAGCGGCTGATGATATGGGATCATATGCACAGCATGGTAGTCCCCCAGAATATATTTACGTTCTATTTCAGGAGGGCCACATTAAACGAATCGAATGTCACAGAGAGCACCCTTTTAGTACTGAACAAAATGGGGGAATGGGTTTGAAGGAAGCCGACGTGTTCATATTGGAAAGGAAATATGCTTCGTGTAAGGCTGCTTTAGATGTGAGAAGAATGACAGCGCAACTCAAAGTAACTGACCCGTTACGTACTGGACATTACATAGCACACAAGTATTGTCTCGTGCAGTACACCTTTAATAACGACGAACACGAAGTCGGTAACCCGAGGGTACCAAATGACAAAAGCAAGCGTGAGGCAAAACCTATAAAAAACTCTTCTTTCAACACAATTGACACCTGCAACAGCCGTGAGCGAAGTTAACTCGGAAAAAGGTGGTTATATGTTGGCTACTAGTTCTGGTGATCTTTGTCGTGACGGAAAACAAGCATGGAACATCCGATTCGGCAAAAGGCCAAAAATGTCAAGGGCGAATTCATGCCTCTCCAGTTTGGAAAGAGAGATGAATTGGCAGAGGTAATGAAACGATGTAAGAGCGAAAGAAAATGTGAAGAATTTGTTCGGGAAGTTGTTGGAGCAGCAGAACCGCGTTGCGTGTTAGTGAATAACCGCCAAGCAAACGATATAATTTCGTTTTGTTGTGCTGATCGTCCTAACAACTGTATACTTGGTGTGGATCCAACTTTCAATCTTGGAGATTTCTACGCCACCTTCACTGTTTATAGGAACTTAGCTCTTGAAGATCGTAATGGTCGTCATCCACTGTTTTTGGGTCCGGCTTTAGTGCACAATCGAAAACTGTATTCTTCGTATAAACATCTTCCGCAAGTCCTTGGAAACATCAACCAAACTACAAAGCTATTAAAAGCATTTGGTACAGACGGCGAAGTCAATCTTTACACAGCCCTGAAAGATGAGTGGTTAGAAGCTGATCATCTCTCGTGTTTCGTTCATTATGAAACGAAATATAGAAAGAAAATTGGGCGAACTTGGAATTAAAGGTGGCGAGGCTACAAAGTTGTGACTGAAATCGTTGGCAATGATACCACACAAGGGATTTTACATGCCAAATCGGGCTTAGACTTCGACGCGCGGCTGCTGTCGCTGAAGACGGTTTGGAATGAAAGAGAGCGCGCGGTATCAAACCGGCAACCCAAAGTTTTACGATTGGATTTTAAGTGAGAAGGTAAAATGAAGCAAAACAAATGCGACGCAACGAAATAGAATAGAATAGAATGGAATGAAATAGAATGGAAGGGATGGAATGGAACGGAACGGAATGGAACGGAGTATGGTAAATTGAAGTGAAATAAAATGAAAGCAAAAAATAGCTAAGAATAAGATAAAATAAGAAAAGACTGATAAAAACAAGCCAAGATTATTATTGCCTTTTCTGGCGTAGTCCCCCCCCCCACTTTTCCAGAGTTAAGGACGCCCCTGTTGTTATGCATATCTGCATGTACAGGTACGCAGATAAGTAATATTAATTTGAGAATATTTGTATCTAAGGCTTCCATCATGAAAGATACCATGCTGCTGGACGTAAAATTAAGAAATGGAGTTACCACAAACTACACAACAAATGACAATGAAACTATGAACTCAAAATTCAAGAAACGTGTCAACTACAAGGCGTCGGATCTACCAAAATTTATACATGATGTCGAACAGTTGGTGAGATGCGACCAGACTGTCATTGAAGCTGCTTTTGCCGGTATGGGAACATATGCATTCACAGATACATTCAAGTCGTTTAACATGGGCTCGAAGTGGTGGAGCTTTAGTTTGGTTAAGCGCAATACTCATGTAAAAAGCTTTCGAGAAGCTTGTGGACGAAATGCATTGAGAGAAACTAGCGGCGGCATACCATCAACCCTGGAACCAGCTAAAGAAAAGTTAGTCGTCGTTGGTAAACCCGAAGTAAACATCGCACACGACGTGTTAGAAGGCATCTTAAACAAAGCCGACAAACTAGTAGCTGATGAGTTGGTTTCAGAAATCAAAGGGAGAGAGAAAACACAGGCAGCTGTGACTAGTCAGTCCGACGTTTACCCAAAGATTGTTATACGAGAAGATCGTAAACGTAAAGGCGAAGATGTAACAGAATTGAAGTGTGGTCCGGGAAGAGGATGCTTAAATTTCGCTACGCATGGAATGTGCTCACACACGCAGGCTGCAGCTATTTACTGGGAAGTTCAGGAAGAGTATTGGAAATTTCTAGGAACGTCAAAAAAAGTTGGGACTAGTTTGCAAAACCTTTCAAAACACGGCCTACCAGAGGGTTCGGGGGAAAAGGAGCACGAAAAGAATAAAAATAAGCGAGGCACCAAAAGGACACAGTCGAATTCCAAGGCTGTGGACGCTGAGAAAAATAGAAAGGCAATCATCATTAACGTAAACCCACAACAGTCCAGCAGCGCCAACCCACAAGCAGCGTAAACGGACAGCAATCCAGCAGCGTAAACCCACAACAATCTAGCCGCGTGACCGGCGAACATGCACTGCAGCTGGAAAATACCACTGACCGGCCCACTACATCGGGATATCGGAACAACGTTTATCAGTACGAGGCCAACACTAACACAACGGAGAGAAGTAGGACAATAGTAACATTTACTCCTCAAACTCATATACAAGGGCAAAACAGTGTTTTTGCTCAGCCAAGTTTTGGTCAATTCCTCAGTCACGAAACCACTCTTGCTAATAATCCGACCAATTTTATGACAACGGTAAAAAACCCGACTCCGCAAACCAGACAATTTCTGCTTTACTTATTGCAATGTTGTCCAAAACAAGTCAGCGTTTGTTTTGGATGTTCACAAAGCCTAAAAATTAATGGTAATATTTGTCAACCTCCACATGACTTAGTAATTGTCTCCAATATGTCAAGGATATTTATGCACGATGAAACGAGACAATGTCTACTTTCATTTCAACCAAAGCTGCGTGATAATGAAACAACCAAATTTTCATCTCAACTACTTGATCATCCCTACTGATATACTAAGAAATCTTCAACCAGAACACTTTCACTTTCTTACACATCACGGACTTAGATTGTAGCCTACGATTGTAGAGCGATATACACCTATTTATGGGGGGATGTCAATATAACAGATTAGTGATCATAGACCAAAAAACAACGCAACGATTTTTCTGCGTAATACAAATGAGAATGAGTGCTTGGTGCATCCTATTATTTTATTCATATAAGTGCATGTACCGAGCGCATGGTCTAGTCTATAGGTGAGGGGCAGGGGCTAATTTATTAAATAGAATGATGCGTGTATTTCAACTCCTTTAGCAAATTTTATGCCATTTTAACCCTTAAATAATACTGGGAGTACTCAGAAATACTCAGAAATACTGAGGAGGCTAAAGTCCCACTCGCCCTCCGGACTTCAAGAGGGAGGGGCCCTCCCTCTTGAAGTGGATGGCTCGCCTCAGCCCCTATAAATGTAATTTTGCAATTTGTCCCCGAGCCCGGGCGTAGGGCCGAAGGCCCGGAGCCCGGGTGAGGGTGCTAATCTCGACATGCGTGGAGTCCACTTTACACGCGTGTTACAATGCGAATCAATTTGAGCGATCTGAATATTTGTATATATGTGTGGACGGACCATGACTGCGGTGAAGATTGTGGGGCACTGGGAACATTAATATGGAAATATACATGCGAAAATACTATTATTTGTCACTATGGAACTAGAAAATGCAGCTCGTTAAAACAAGGAAACTTTAAGGGGAAGCGACAAGAACTATTAGCTCGAAGGAAAAGTGTTGAGCGAAAGTCGAAAAGATTGAAAGAACGTACAAACTGTCGCGAAGACAACTGAACGAAACAGTGGAAGCTGGAAGGCAGGGAAGTTATTTGCTTAGCAAAGAAAAGCGAAGCTAACAAACTGAGGCAGTCAGAAAAAAAAAGGTAAACAAGTACACTATAGAGAGAGAAGGCAACGAGAAAGTCAGTGTAGTGTATGATAGCGAGAGAAACGGCAAGGTTTAAGATAAGTCTGAAAAAATCTCACTGAGAATGTCAGCTGTTTTCTTAAAACGTGTTGTGAGTCGTGACAAACGTTTTCCATGTTTTCTCGTCAATACATTGAAATAAATGTTTGCTATTTCAGTTTCACCTTGACAGTCCGATTAATACTGTATATTTAAATTTTTTGCTTTGTTTCAATTGCTGGTTTTAAGTTATTACAGTTCATTTTTGCCGACGTGTCCTGCTGAAGACGCCAGTCAAGATCGAGTTTTTCTATAGGACGTGGCATGTTTTTCATATTTTAATGTACATGTATTTTCGAATCAAATTCTGCATTTTGTACCACCTCACAGGTCTAATTACACTGTGTGGTTTGTTAGTCTATTATATATTCTTTTTGGGGCTATTAATTTTCAGATTAGGCAGATTAGGTTGCTTGAGTTCTGTCGTTGTAATAAACAACATGCATGGAAACCATTTGAAATCAAAACATGTACATGGAAGCCATTTAAAGGCTTGCTAAAAAAAAACTTTCGAAACCACGAATAAACAAAATATGTTTTACAACCAGACTACCGGAGTTTATTAAATCTAAGTTTTGCTTGGACTCCGCTTCTTTCTTCAACCACTGTTATATAACTATTTTCGACTGGAAATTTTGCTTAAAACATGGAGGGGGGGGGGGGGTGTTTTACAAAAATACACGTTAAAGCGGGCGAGGGGTTGTTGCGTTTATGTATTTCTAGTAGATATGTAATTTTAGATTTTACGTTGTTTTTGTCGCACTTCTCGTGCCTGCTTTAACAATTCTGTGTTGTTCGAGTATTTTGATATACTTATTACTTCTATTTACTTATTTAAAAATATGATATGCACTATAGGTATCAATTTCTTTATTTATATCATTAACATTAGTAACTATTATTACTAGATAATTTGTACTTTTTATATATATATTTTTTGCAATCTTTGTATTTCTTGAATATATTAGCAGTAATCTCTCAGTCTTGATGCAGCGCGGCAGTGTCTATTCATGTTTCTTCATATACAATAACAAGTTTGTTGTCCTTACACAGGAACAAGTGTTGTATTCATATCCATATAAATATGCTTAGCATTTGCGGAGTGTCGTTCTTCGCGCTTCATTCAATGGTGTTTTCCGTCAGGTGAATCATGGTAAGACGTCGAGACTGCGATCGATAGGAAATCCTATTACCGGCATGATTATAATCTTGTAAAAGCGCTACATGCTGAAACATATTTAACTTGGCCATAGTGCACTTGCTCTCAAACCTGCAACAAATTAGGCGCGTTATAACTTTATATATAGTGGGCTTTTAAGTATTTTATACTGGCTAACGTCGTGCATGCGATAAAGGTCTCGGACTTTAAAGAGTTTTACGCGTCAAAATTTGGCGTTGCGTGCGATTATCCTTAACCCTTTGAAGCCTGGAGCTTTCCCGTTGGGAGTAAAATCGTCTGGCGTTAATAAAAGTCTTTTTCAGGTCTCAAAATGTGTATTACTCAAACAGTGTATTGTATTTCTTCAGAACAACTACCCCCCCCCCCCCGAAAAGAGAAATAGTTTGTATCTCATAAAGCTAGAGTATATTGGTATTTATTCAGTACAACTAACCCCCCCCCCCGAAAAGAGAAATAGTTTGTATCTCGTAGAGTATATAACTACTTCCCCCCGGAAAAGAGAAATAGTTTGTACCTTTATAACGCGTAATTTGAATAATTAGCATAACTTAGGATAAATTAACATTCGGTTCCAGTTCCAGGTGCCGGTGCCAGGTTCCTGTATCGTTGTAGCGCTGTATCATGAAATAGTACTAGCCCAGTCCGAGACTAACACGGGAAGTCTGTTGAGAGCCGTGAACACGAGCGCGTCGACAAGTACAACCCGCCAAACAAGGCCTGCCATCGGTCAAACATCGGATTTATATCATAACGACGCAAGTTTTCCCGATTCCTCGACTTTGAGTGGAAATGCGGAGACGGCTGTCGAACCCAGGTATTATTTAAAAATACAAGTATATTACATCGATTCAGGCAGTCGCAGCCATATAGTACAAAAAGGTTGTTAGGAAGGCTGTTTATGCTTGTGATGTCAACAGCTTGGGAATGCAGTGTGGCGTGTGAAGAATTTAACGAAATCAACAAATTCTGAACATGGAATTTTTTTTTGAACGGTGTGTACTAAAGTATCACATTCATTTTACACTCCATTCAAAATTAACATCTTATCAACTGAATTCGTCTATTTTCGTTATAAAATTCGTTCACACCGGCGGCATTCATAAGCCGTTGACGTCATAAAACACAAACATTTGGCCGCCTTCCAGACAAGGTTTTCTCTTCCGGAAAAGTGACACTCTACTGATTTTGATAAATATATACTTTGCATTTTTAAATAATACCTGGGTTCGACAGCCGTCTCCGCATTTCCACTCAGTCGAGGAATCGGGAAAAGTTGCGTCGTTATGATATAAATCCGATGTTTGACCGATGGCAGGCCTCGTTTGGCGGGTTGTACTTGTCAACGCGCTCGTGTTCACGGCTCTCAACAGACTTCCCGTAAGTCTCAGACTGTACGTTGAGAAAACAAAGCATGTTATCAAGCTTACCACCCAGTTAATGAAAGGAAATAGTGAAAATAAATACAGGCAAACGTAAATATTTACATCGACACACAGTAGGCCGCGCGGTAATTTCGTTGTTTTGGCCAGAGGCCCAGAACGACTCAGGAAATTTGACACAGCGTTTTGCGACAATCCTGCCTAACTCCTCTGTATTCAGATTACTCATTTGCGCAAACAACGAAACGTTTACGGAGACTAACTTGGCTTTAATCACGACTTAGCTTGGCATGACAGAATCACAGTCACCAGTCAGCAACGATGCAATCGCATGTGATGGAATAATCTTGGGTACTGCGCATATAAGTTGCGCATATCATTCAAACTGCTTAGATGTAAATAAATAATTGTTTCTTTACATATAAGCATTATTTACATGCGCAAAAAGATTGTTTATATAGAATAGATTTTCTTCGTTGTTGTGGCTGCCAAGTAAATGAAACATATAAAATGAGTTGTTTACACAGAGATGCTTTCTGTATATCGTTAACCACCGGCCGTAATGTGAAAAATTCTAAATAAACATTTAGTGAAGAATGCTTATTTGCATAGAAGCATTTAGTGAAAATGGTTGTTTATAAATAAGCACTTGGTAAGGAATGCTTGTTTATAAACAATCAAATAGCAGCGAATGATTGTTTATAAAGAAGCATTCGCGTGAGTTTGATTGTTTCCAAATAAGCAATTGGCGTGAAATGATTATTTATAAAGAAACATATTCTGTGAAGAATGCTTGTTTGTAAATAATCACAATGGTTTAAAATGTTTGTTTGTAAATAATCAAAATGGTTTAGAATGATTATTTGCAAATAATCAACAATTTTTTGTGATTGTTTGTAAACCACGAAAAATTGAACGCTAAAATTTGTTAAATAATTTTTTTACACCTGGCGCCTCATAAGGAACTGTCCATCTCAAACTCAATAATTCATGGTGGAAAAGACAAAGGAAATTATCTCAAACTCATTAATAATTCATGAGGAAAACACAAAGGACTACTGAAAGTATTATAGTTCTTATTTTTTTCTACTGAAAGTATTACTACGGTGGCCCGTTAGGGCCATCGCTGCACAGTAGGAACTATCTCCGTAGAATGAACTATTTCCATAGAGTAGGACAGATTTCCGTAGAGTAGGACAGATTTCAGTAGAGTAGGATACATTTCCGTAGAACGAGCTGTCTCCGTAGAATGAGCGATCTCCATAGAATGTTGTTGTCTCCGTAGAACGAGCGATGTCCGTAGAACGAGCTGTCTCCGTAGAACGCGCGATCTCCGTAGAATGAGCGATCTCCGTAGAACGAGCTGTCTCCGCGGTAGAATGATCTGTCTCCGTAGAATGTTGTTGTCTCCGTAGAACGCGCGATCTCCGTAGAACGTGCGATCTCCGTAGAACGAGCGATCTCCGTAGAATGAGCGATCTCCGTAGAACGCGCTGTCTCCGCGGTAGGATGACCTGTCTCCGTAGAACGTTGTTTGTTGTCTCCGTTGAAAGTTATTTTCCCACGTGGGTACCAGGCCTCGCGCGAATTCTGTTCAGCCTCGTTCAGTGGTTCAGCCATAGTTAGTTCGACTAGCGACTACTGTTCCACCGCGTGTTAATAATATTAGCCGAATTTTTTTTATTGGATTTGGAAGAATGTCCTTCTGTCGAAACTGTGGGGTTAATCTTGCTGTCGGAGGATCCTTCTGCCACAAATGTAGTCAAGCTATTCCAGGTGCGTACCTGTTTATATATAAATCGAATAATTTTGCATATTATTTTATATCGATTGACATTTTGGCCGAGTGGAAAATTAGTTATGCGGTATTGTATCAAAATCATTGACATTGAACGTATTGTTTTTTTCAGTTCAAGTCAATGCCAATCAGCCACAACAAGCTTCATCGGTCGCCTCTGGTTCTGTAAATTTGAATCGTTCATCGAACGCACCTTCGACGTCGATATCTAGCACTTCTCCTGCGTCGACCCTTTCATCACTTTAAAAAAAGAAAACAAAGCAGCAGATCTTCCTTCATTGGAAAGAATCGAAAAAAAGAAGGCGTAAATCGAAGAAGCTAAAATTCAAGTAGGAATTCTACACGCAGTGGATGGAACACTGAGGAAGGTCAAAGGAAGTATGCTGCCAGTGACAACAAATGTGACGATTAATGCATCTGCGATTTTGTAGATTACAATTGACAAGCATGCAAAGCATTTCCAGCAATTTAATACTGCATGCAAGTACGTTCTTCTCTACCCAGATTATACCATTGTCAATACATTACCTGGTAGTCTGCAGGGCTTCACATTAGAGGCATATAAAGAAGACCTTGGCAAAACCTATGCAAAGATTTATGGCTGTGCAAGCAAGAAGATTATGAAAGATTTTGTGATGTTGAATCTGATCCTGAAGGTGACAATTTAAAACCAGTATTTGTAGAAAAAAAGTATGACGACAATGTCTGCGAGATCCCTCCTGGTACTCCTCCTCGTACTACCTCTAACCCAGTTGCTACTTGTAGCACTGCTACATCATCTTCAGTGGTTTCTGCTTGTCACACAATTATCCCCTTCCTTTCCTCAAACTCCATTTCCACCTTTTGCCAGTCAAAACCAGCAGTTAGTGCGTTGTGCCCTATATGCTACCAAAGTTTTCCTATTGAAGTTATTGCCATGCCGACTCGTGTGCTGATGTGTTTGATCCTATTGGATAAATCATTGAAGAGGTAGAAGTTTTAAGTGATCCTGAGAATAATGTTGATGCAGCTGCAGATATTCTTACTGGTGAAACTACTTCACAACCACGCAATTCACTGGCATTTCAGCCAATTGTTGCACAACTGCAGATGAAGGTGGACTTCTCAAACAAAATGAGGATAAATGTGAGAAGAAAGCATATCTTCCAAGATTTTATAGCCATTAGAAAGAAGCCATGGTTTGACCTTAGCAAGGTGTTCAAAGTTACATTTATTGGTGAACCTGCAATAGATGATGGAGGACCACGACGAGAGTTTTTCTCAGGTTTGTTAAGACTTACAATTGTACGACTTACTGTAATTATTATACCGGGTTCTGGTGGGAACCCTCCCCTTGAACGCCAGTCATTAAGGTGTTTGCAAAATGCTGTCTTGTAAATTGTATTGAATAACTGTCAGTTAACTACACTCCATCACAGAAAATTCCACCTGAAAGGCCTATTCCAAAGTCACAATTTATTTTGTCTTCATATAAACATTTCAGTTTGGTTAATGAGAAGTTCTATCTATTTTGTTTTTATTATAGAGATATTACAGCAAGTGAGACAGCGGCTATTTGATGATGGTTTTCCTCTGCACAGTATCACTGCTTTGATAAATGAGGAGCTCAAAATTGCAGGGGAGCTTATGGCCCTGTCTTTTGCTCAAGGTGGCCCTGCACCATGTATTTTCTCCAAGGAAGTGTTTGATTACCTTGTTTCTGGTGTGGAAAGTGTGACCGCAACAGAATGGGAAGGCCGGATAGGGGATAAAGCTAAATTGCTAATTAAACAGGTAGGTGACTATTAGGGGTTCTATTAGGTAATTCACAAGTACAGCACTGTGTACCTAGCTACAATAAACTACAGTACTAATTCAATGCACCTTATTCCAAAACAGCAACTGTTTCATAATATAATATAATATAATTATAGTTTTTATGTGCAGATATTGATCTTGACTTATAGCCTTGTTTTAGAGCGAAAACGTTTTGAATTCAAGTGAGTTTTCTTATTAATAATTTATGTTGTATGCATGTACTGTAGGTTAATGAAGCAACTACTGATGCAGGTCTTCAGGAAGTGCTGATGGAGGAGACAAATTTGGAGCATTTGTGCTCCTTGGGTTACAGAGGAGTGCCATGCCAAGAGTCGCTTTCTTCCAAAGAAGGCCTCATAAAGTAAGGCACTTTATATCTGCAGAAAGAAGTTTTATCAGTTTTGAATGCTATGTTTACTTACTGTTGATGAGAATATATTTATACGGCCTGTAGAAGGTTGTGAATGGATTCTAAAGTGTACTGTATTGTTCTGCTTTTTAGATCAATAGTTATGTTTGATTTGGCAAAGTTTTTGCCAATGTTGGACCAGCTTGCAACTGGCTTAAACGCTAATGATACCCTGAAGATGATCAAACAAACAAAAATACTATGATAAATCTGTTTACCATGTCAGATCAATTCATACCAAGTGCTGATTACATGCTGGACCATCTACATGGTGAATTCAGCGAGGAGGGGTCGAACAGGAAAACGAAAGAAATAGACATATTCAAGCACTTCACTGATTATATAAAAAAGTGTAAAGATCAATTTATTCACAATAAAAACCATGTTTATAAAAACTACATGAAGTATAAGTACAAAATAACATTATAATAAAAACTATATTTACATTAAATTTCAGAATGTCTGTTCGAGTGTTTTCAATTTATGTCTGAATCTAAGTTGCTTA
The DNA here is from genome assembly GCA_964035015.1 of Corallium rubrum. NCBI lineage: Eukaryota > Metazoa > Cnidaria > Anthozoa > Scleralcyonacea > Coralliidae > Corallium > Corallium rubrum. The sequence continues at coordinate 123,515 of CAXIUP010000072.1, read as the reverse complement.
ACTCAATGTCTGTAGCATTCAAAGTTGGTCTATGCCACGGGCTCCTGGAACCTCGCACACAAAGAATCGGTTTTTCAGGTAAAAAGATGTTTTACATCACTTAAGCGCTCTTTACATGCACCAGGCTGTTTACATAGCCATGTTCAGGCGCCCCTGGCCAAAAAAATCCTGCATACAGCCCTGGCCATGTTTCCACACAAATAGATCCTAACCTGATTTGTTTTGTAACTGTCTACACTTAATTTACTTGATTATATATATTTAGCAACTATTAAAATAATGTATTTGTTTCTGCAACCTCTTCAGATGACACAGATAATACAGCAACACTGTCAAACCTACACAGGTTCATTACAGGAACTGGTACTATTTCACCAGGTGGGCTGCCAAAAGACATCACAGTCAAGTTTAAACATCACTGTGCTGACACTTGTAGATGCCGACCAACTGCCTCAACATGTGACATCAGCATCAACTCTACCATTACACTATGCTAATTATCTAGATTTCAAAGAATATGTATCATCAGCCTTGCTGGAAGGGTATAGTTTTGGATTTCTTTGATGGAAGTAAAGGCACTAAACACCAAGTTAGACAATCAAAAAAGTCGTGTTAAGTGGGTTATTGGTGATGCTAACGAATTACTACACAATAGTTTCAATAAGCATCTTTATAATACTACACCATATATGTTATTTGTTTATAAATGTATTGACCTACAGTATCAATGTTGAGTCCAAGGATGGATAGACAAATTCCCTAGGCTCCTTCCCAGCCATGTTGTGACATGCCTATTTCCATTTGAAACTGAGAAATGATCGAATTTGGTGGGGTTTATTGAGTGTTTGGCTCCTTTAGATGATGTGAACAGTTATAAATTTCAATACTAGAATGTTCATTATAGCCATCAATTGATTGAGATACAGTACCTGTATATAATTTGACACATGAAGGTCTTTGAACAAAGAGATATGCATTAAAACAGATTTGTGTTTGCATTTTGTTGAAAGTTTGTTCTCTCCATAAAGAAGTCAAACAGTCAATAAACATCACTGTTCAAGAAATCATAATTTCAATAATTTCTCATTTAAAGGAATAGGCTTTTGCTTGACTAAACAATTCATGGAATGGAATGTTGTGCTGTATGGTAAGCAGCCTGTCGGTGTGAGGCAGAGCTGACAGTCATGGGTCACAAAAGACTACAAATTCCCTTGTGAGTGGTTATTTGTGACTAACTACACAGGGCGAAATTTGAGAATTAATTGCCTTTAAGTTGTCCTTAAATACCCTTAAAGTTTATCAATTAACTTTAGTGTGTATTTAAGTTTACCTTAAATTAATTAAACATTAAAAGTCATTTTAAGTTACATTTAAGTGACATATAAGTGTTAGTAACTATAAAGAGCTTTATTATATGCCTTAAAGTCCCATTAAACCTAAGGAGAGACGGATTTATAACTTTAATTATTTTAAGTAACCCTTAAATCCTAGTAAAGTTAAACAGTACATTTAATATGTCTTTAGATGTACCTTAAATCTCCTTAAAACTCAGAATACCTTTACTGCAATTTTCTTAAAATTTAAGGAGTTTAATTATGCCACTTATAGTCTGTTATAAATTTGGCTCTTTATAATTATAGTTTCATACTTCGCTACTTATAACTAAACTTTAAATGGAAAGCAATAACCTTAACGTTGACCTTGAAAAGTTCTATTGGAGACAGACTAATCGCGTGCAATATAGATCATTTTATACGGACTGCAGCTGATCAGCCATTGAAATTTATATATTTTATTGGCTTTCATTGTCATATTGCCGCGCCTAGCAACAAGCCCACGCACTTTGTCATAGTTCGTCTTCCGGGCTAATTTATTCTTTCTCCCCTCTGCTGTCGATCTGTGCGGTTGTGCTGCTATTCGTTCGAGGAAATACTGTTACGATATGGACGAGTTAAAAGACCTTTATTTATGTGACCATTGTAACCAACTTGTGTCAAGATCAACACTTGCGAGGCATCAAAGAAAGAGACAACATGACTTGTTTACGTCTGAACACCGCGGCTTTCTCTCAAAAGCTCCTGATAGCGACAGTGATACAAGTTCAGGTAAGATTTTATATAAATTATGTTGTGTTCTAAACTTCTATTTCCTACTTGTATAGTTATAAGGGAATGTAAGATTCTTTGCTAGAAATACAATCGTCGTACCTAACCAAGCTGCGATTTTTTGAAATATAAAGTATAAACTTACCGAAACTTCAGTCACTTCTGTTCTTTTATTAATACATGCTGCAAGTCCATATTTTAAACTGAAACATCAGAACAGCTAGTGATCATGAAGTATATTGAATGAAGATTGTAACTGGTAATAAGTCGGGTTATATTGGGCGTCAAAGCCGCCATATTGGGTGGCGACTTGAAAGTTCAGACGATTAATAAGTAGAGCGATTAATAAAAATTATGCCTTTTAAACACATTTACCACCTTAGGGGGTGTTTACATGAGACTGGCCCGAATTCAGACAGGCCTGACTTTAGGTCGGCTTTAGTGTTTTCTCTGTAAGTCGTTTTCATGAGTCTGACCTAAGATTCAGTTCACGCCAGCCTAATCTCAGGTCGTCTGCTAGATCGAACCAAATATTCCAAGCCGGCCTAACTCTATTTCGACGCCATAATGGCTCCATAATTGACTCATAATTAAACTTGACAGTCAGTCCAGCCTCTTGAAGTCAGAAAAGGCAGGCCGGGCCGGCCTCATGTAAACACCCCCTTAGTTACAGGGACCGCAGAGAGGGGGGTGCTGGGTGGAGGGGGGGGGGGGGACTTTAGCCACAGATCAAAGATAAAAGTTGTTCTACAACGTTAAAATGATTGAAAACTTTCTTTAAAAATCACAATATGTCCGAAAAATTATTGGGGGGGTGGGAGATTTTTAAAGAAAGTTTTCAATCATTTTAATGTTTTATCTTGTGACAAATGCTCTTCAATGCAAATACCATATTTTTCCATCAGCGTGTATTTTTCTAAGGACTTTATTAAACTTGTTTTACATGTACTGCAACTACTGTAGGAAAATAGGTTGCCTTTCCGGGGCTTTCAAATTACTCATATTTCAAAATTTTCACAGGGGAGCATGCCTCCAGACCCCCCTAGTAAACTCGTGCCTTCGGTACTTGCTAGCCCCCAATACAGAAAATGCTCCGTAGTCCCTGAGTTATGTGGTGAATGTTTATAAACGAAATAATTTTTACATTAGTCGGTCTACTAACCATTTGAGAAAATACTGTTTCCCAGCTTGTAAGGGGGCCTCCTAGTCCTATAGATATTACAACAATATAATCTGGCCACACACTGCTAGGAAGTGTACAAAATTCTTATAGTTTCACTGCAATGTGCTTGTGTGTGTGACAATTAAAATGTCGATTTCATAATTTCTGTATACCAATATTCATGCAGCTCTTGTTGGTTGGGTAATCATTTACAGTACATTAACATACTCTAGGCCCCTTTGAGGAATGAGAGGGAGGTGCTTTATTTGGGAGGGGATGCTTATTGGAAAGGGGGTGCGAGTAAATATCAGTTTTTATAAGGCTGCAGTATTCTGCAGTGGCTTGGGCAGGACACAAGTCTTACTGTACGTAGTGAAATTAGGGTATCACCAAGCTTGTTACTGCACTCTTGTAACTCTCCATGTTAATATATTGGGCACTTCATGTGATTAAAGTCTTAAATTAAAATATGACTTAAAGTTACCATAAATATTGATGTCATTTAACTTTCTTTCATACAGATTCTACCAATTCAGTGAATGAAGACTCCCATTCCAACAGATCAGCAGACATAAACGTAGTAAGGATATTGTAAAAATTATGATCATAATCATAAATGTTATTGTTACATGTAGTGTTGCTAAATTAGTAGTGGACCAAACCCTATACAGATATGACTTAATGCCTTTAACTTTTCAAGTACTGTACTGACAAAGCCATCATACATGTATAAAGAATTCTATCTTATTTATAAAATGTATTGCATTCATTTTCAATTGAAAGTTAATTTTATTCTATTGACACTCATAACATGAGTATATAGCAGGTTAAGAAAAATATGACTGCTGTGATTACAGGCCAAAACTGTGAAGTATACATGTACATGGGTTATTGATTTTTGGTGAAAATGGAATTAATCTTTAAATCTATTCCATTCAAATTATGAGATAATTTTGGAAAATTGCTTGTGGAATACATACATACATACATACACACATACACACATACACACATACACACATACACACATACACACATACACACATACACACATACACACATACATACATGCATAAAAATGTATTAAAAACGTTCAAATTTATACGGACAGACCAGTAGCCCACTGTGAGCTGTCGACTTGTCATCATATTTCTTGGCGTCTTGTGATTGCGTGCAAATGTTCATTACCTGAAACAAAACTCAACATTTATCTCCCATTCGTTGTTCGTGTTCACGTTCGTAAACCCTTCTGACATATAAATAAGACTTCTGAAGTATGCTGATTCGGACTATTGCTATTGGTCTGCGTGGATCACGTGATTGACGAAAACATTCTCACACACACACACACACACACACACACACACACACACACACACACACACACACACACACACAACCGCGCTCATGACATAGCGGATTATGGTTTAGCAACCAGTATCCGCAAAAAAGGCATTAAAGAGATGTGCACAGTTGCAAAAACTACGCGATCTGTACAGATAAACTACAAACAAATATGGCACATAGCAAAATATTTTACTGATCGCCACTTGATAAGCTTACTCACCTGCAAACGCTCGCACAGACCTTTCTTCATAAATGTTTTTGTTCAAAGCATGTTCGGTCAGTCGATCACTCTGAATTGACTTTCTCGACAACGACTGCAGTAACTTCATTACCGTTTCCACAGAATGTAGTAAATACCCCCCCTAATTATGCTGCAATAAGTAAAGTTCACTCTCGAAAGCTAAAAGCGGTTAAAACCAATCAATTATTCTTCCAAGTAAAAGTGCTCGCTTCGCAGCAGTCATTTCACTTGGAAGTGAAGTGATACTCAACTACCACAATGCATTGTGGGTTTTTTCTAAAAGGCAAAAGGTCCATTACAAAGTTGTGCAAATTAGCCTAGATCATGAGAGTGAAATTCTCCTTTTATATTTTTACTTCAGCAAGAAGGTGCTTTTCCTGAGAGGGGTAAAATCAATTTGGGGGTGGGGGGCTCAAGGGGGGCTGGGGGGCCTCGGCCTGTGGGATATTTTATTAAAATATGAGAAAACCAGGGTTGTTAACAAACTGGGCAACCAGTGTGAACACATCATGGTGACAGAATATATACTAGGGTCAACAAGCCAGGTCTAATTGTTACACAGGTGTCTAATGCAACTTCCATTCAGCAATAAAAAATCGGTTTGACAGCTTTTTCCTGACATGAACTACCGGTATGTCATAAGACACCTCATGCACCACTTCGTACTCGGCACTCACAAAAAGCTGAATGTTAGACAGAGTCAATAAACATTTTGAACTCTCCTGAGCACTCACAAGTTAGTGACACATATCAGTAACCTGTAATAACTGATACATTTTATAATGTGCTGTGCCACACTAAATTAGCTTAAATAAATTCATGCGTTTTTCTGATCCAAACAGCAGAAACTTACCGTACTCAACAAACACAGCACCAAGTGTGCTGACACAGTGATGTTAAGTGACCGTAATGACTTAAGAGAGATTTCTCACATTAAGGGCCATGCCCAATGACCACACCCATTTGTCAGAAATTTGAAAGTCTTGCCCCCTCTCAAAATCCCTAGCTACACCACTGTGAAGACAATTACACTCTGTCGACCAAACTATTAGTAATTGATATCAATATATTTAAACACTCTAATAATTTGTATGTTTCCTTTTAGTCTGACACTGAAAACATGTATGCAACAATTAATGATTCTTCTAGTGAAGCAAGTGATCATTTTGAAGATGAAGTTAGGTAACTTTTTTGTAATGTTTTTTATTAATATATTTTTATCACTAACTCATTGTTGGTTGTTTTGTTTTTTTATATCTTTTTATCACTGACTCATCTGTAATAAAATCTCTTAACAGGGAATCAGAGCATGTTTTGCCTAGTAGTATATCCACAGACCCTGATCTGTATAGAAATGATAAACAAATGCCATTTCTGATTCGCGGAAAGACAGAGAGCCTATCGTTTGAAAAGGTGTTAGACATCATACTCGAAGAGTGTGATGATCGGTTTGTTTGCAAAAAACAACCAACGCATGTTCAGGAAAATGCAGCATTCCTGGTGCGAACATCCAGTGTTAGAGTTGAAGACCTTCCATATGATAACAATGGTACCTACAAGTCAAGAGGCTCGCATACCTGGACTTTTAGCGTGAGAAAGAATCCTGAAAGCGAAAATGTGAAACGATTAATTGATAAACGTTATGTTTCAAGAAATGGTGGATCCACTGTCTATTTGCGGCGCAAGTATCGCACAAACAAATCTTGTGAGGAATTTCGTCAGGTTGTGTCCTATGCTGAAGACAAGCAGGGCAACATACTGGGTGGTGTTGCATTAGTCCAGTATAACTTCACTGGAAAGGAGAAGCCACTTAAAGTGGAAGCTCATGGTAACAAGAAGGATAAAACTGTTCCGTTTCTTCCAACTAATGCTTCGAACAAAAGAGAAGATAAAAGATACAGTCAACAGTTCCTTTTCAATTTAAAGATATATCGAAATTCTGCTGTTCCCGTGAATTTTATCTGCTGTGTATTGACACGTTTAATTTGGGGGAGTTCTATGTGACCCCAACTACATACAAGAATCTTCTACAGAATGTTCGTGATGACAAATATCCCATTTTTATTGGTCCTACGTTAGTGCACATGACAAGATCTTATAGCGCTTACTGCCATCTTGCTTCCAAAATGAAAGAGATCGACCCTGGAATAGGCGATTTGCGAGCTAGTGTAACCGATGGAGAACCAGGACTTATCAAAGCATGGAAGGTATCTTTTTTATATAATACTGAGTAGAATTAAGTAAGAAACACAAATTTAAAGTAGCATTACTAATACATACATTTTTTTCATATGGGTTAGCTTGTATTAATTTCTTACCAGTACATACACAGCTCTTTCAAGTTATTGATAGCAGTATCCTTTTTGTTATTAGGTATTTTCTCCAGATAGTGTTGGATTGCGTTGCACCAAGCATTTCACTGACAATGTGAAAGATCAGCTAAAACATTTAGGCATTTCTGGAGAAAACCAAATACCTTTCCTCAATGCAATATTTGGCCATGTCCAGGATGAAATTTATCATGAAGGTCTTATTGATGCGAAAGACGATGACACGTTTGATGCATTGTTGGCATCACTCGAAACAGAATGGAGCGTCAAGGAACTACAGATAACCCCCAATGCTACCCAGCCTAAATTCCATGCATGGATACAAAAAAAGGCGGTGATGTTTAAAGAAACCATGACTGATGCTACTCGTGTCAAAGCTGGCCTAGAGTATGGTGAGAAGCTTACAACTAATGCCGCTGAGTCTGCAAATCACATCCTGAAAGAAGCAGCCGAGTATGAGCAGATGACATTACCAGAGTTCATTGCATTAGCCAAATTTATTGCAAATAATCAACGTCAAGAAGTAATCCGAGCTGTTAAGAAAGGGTCAAATACCAGAAGATCGCTGGATGCACAATATGTCAACAGTAGCTAGAGACAGACACATCAACAAGATCTTACTTACACAGATTGGGGCAGCTCAGTTACCAAATGATTCGTACGGAAGCCGAGAAGGGCCAGTACGAAAATATTTTACAAATCTTTAAAAAAATCAAATCTCAATTAATGTTTTGAATCTTAGTTACTATTTATTATGAAATCCGAAAATATTTTTTAAATCCTCAAATTAGTTTTCAAATCCGAAAATATATTTCCAAATCCGAAAACCTATTTCCAAATCGAAAAATATATTTTTAAAATCCAGAAATGTTTTTTAAAGGCTTAATATTTCTTTTTTAAATCCGAAAATATTTTTTCAAATGCGAAAATATTTTTTCAAATCCGAAAATATTTTTTCAAATCCGAAAATAATTTTCAATTCCGAAAATATTTTTTCAAATCTGAAAACCGAAAATACTTTTTCAAATCTGAAAACTTTTTTCAATGGTTATATTATTTTACAAGTTTTTCCTGTGTTTATCATAAAAATGGATGGCAACAGAGTGTCTGTGTTGAAGATGTTTTCTTGTATGTTGACCAGGATAACATGTTTTGTCATAGATGTGGAAGGAAGTTTAAAGATGGCGAATTGTTTTGTCCTCAGTGTGGCACTCAAAGGAAAAGCGAACAGAACACTTTTCCATCATTTTCTTGCGAGAGAAATGCAATAACGCACTACTTCCGAAGAGGATTTCTATATGAAACGGTTACGTTGTTTTTGTCGGAATATCACGGTATCTCGATCTCTGTGAGGACTTTGAAGAGAAGGCTTCGGGAGTACCGTTTACGAAAGAGGGACGATTCTATATCTGATAACACTGTTCGTCAAATCATTCAAAATGAAATTCAGGGACCATCAGCGTTGCTTGGTTACAGGGGAATGTTATTCCACTTAAGGAGTGCTGGGAAATTTCAGTGCCTGAAATGGGGATTTGCTCCATTTCGAACCACTATACATTAGCTATTTCAGAAATGCATTAGAAACCTGGGATAGCAAGGTTAACCAGGGGCGGATTTAGGATTTTGAAAACGTCAGTCAAAGTTCTGGTCTCTAAAATGGCATTTCCTACGATATGAGCAAAATTTTGAAACTTTTAAAACATATTTTTAATGGCACATTTTATTATGTTTACAAAACATTTGTCCAATTGGATGTTCAGCATTTATATTTTTACAAAGCTAACTAAAATATTAGCCAAACGAGAAAGGCGCAAACACCCCATGCATGCCTTCTAAAATTAACTAATTACTCATTGTCTCAAAGACCTTGTAGTGTGTAATTTTCTCTAATTTAATAAATTATGTTATCTACCGACCGCGGTAACATTGATATAAACTAATTAGATAAACCTGAGGTCATATTTCATGAACACGCCGTTAAAATATATTTTATCAGAGCAAGATTGCGAGACTAACAATTTGAAAACAGTTATTCATTTCAAAATCATGAAAAGAAAGATCCAATTTAACGTTGAACTAAACCTTGGGCTTAAGGATCAATTGATCCTTTCAAATTCATATATAAGAGCTCTTGGCAAGCGTGAAATATGCTAATGCGGCCTTGCTGAATAAATATATGTATGAACTCTGAACTCAGACTTCAGTAGGACGCAAAATGATAAATAATACGATCTTGAGACTGGACAAAAACACATATATTCGACACTAGATTGTTTGTATATTTGAAATGAAACTAAGACGACCTTAACTTACCAGTCGTACCTTACAGCAGTAGGGGAATACAGGACTCCGCGCGACGCCAAAATTCAGATGCTTTCAATCGCATCTATTAAAATGTTCCTCGCTTGAAATAAATCGGCGACTGTGTGATCTAGATGACAAATCATCATAGATTGTTCACAGTATTTCTTCATCGTTGCTGTTAAAAGCAGCTAAAACCCGTTCGAAAACGCTTATACAGAACTCGTATGACTGAAACCACGAAACAGTGAGAAGCCTTCAGGCTTCAATGAATAAATTACTCGGTATCTCAGCTGACTCAGCAATCGATGGTTGCCATGGTGCAGATCGGTTAAAAAGCCCAAAATCAACGCGACAGCCAATCAGGTTTGAGGCAAATCGGTCAAAAAAGTGGTTGCCATGGTGCAGATCGGTCAAATTGATGAAACACCAATCAGATCTCTCTGCAAACCGGTCAAAACTCTCAAAGCGAATGCTGACCACCGGTCATCGCTGCCCGGTTACGGCCCAAATTACGATAAAAGCGAATTTGAAACCTAATCAATCTGCCAAGCTTTGGCAGTCACGGCATAACATTTTCTAGAAGGCTGTTGAGATTAAAATATTGTGTGCAATTATTCTGGTGATTTTTTACGTCGGTCTGATGTATGCTAAATCCGCCACTGGTTAACAATGCCTCATGGCCATGGGACTGGTTCCACCGCACGCCTCTGATCTTCCTCGAACCACTCCCACTTTGCTCACGCGCCTAGAGCCTTTGAAACGGCTCATAATGCAACCAGACACAGTGCTACAAAACGGTGCCCTGTGGCGTTCAAAACATCGCGTTAAAAATGTCGCTTGCTATTGATTCCTAACGAACGAACGAACGAACGAACGAACGAACGAACGAACGAACGAACGAACGAACGAACGAACGAACGGACGGATGGACGAACGAACGAACGAACGGACGGACGGACGGACGGACGGACGAACGAACGAACGAACGAACGAACGAACGAAATCACACAGAGGATATAAAGTGGTTTGAAAGTTAGCTGCGCCCGCAAGCTAACTTTCAGTGCACCGCAATTGTAACCTCGTAGTGACCCAGTCTGACCAGATCAATTCCGAAATGGCTAGTGCATTTGTTTTTTCAACAAGAGAGGTTCTCTATTATTGTTTTATATTATCTTAATATAGCCATACGCCTTCGGCTTTATATAAGCCGTGAGTTATTGTTGCCATTTGATCAAATGTTGTCCGGGGCGATCAAGTAACCTTAACAATTTACTTCCTTAACATTCGATCCTTTACAGCCTCATAACATTATAAAATTTACAAAATTAACACAAAATATTCTTTTTGTTTTAAAATTTGAACGAGAACATAACTTTAACTAACTAATTACGGTCCGTGTACAGTACCTCTATAAAAACTCCTGTGCAGCCTTAAAGGTTATAACAATACAATCTATTAATATAAAGTGTCAAAAAACTCCATAATCACAGTTGATGACGATTGGCAACTTGGCTTTTCTAATCTAT
>CAXIUP010000072.1:0-105000 GCA_964035015.1 Corallium rubrum | reverse complement strand
CCGCCATTTTGAATTTATTGTCAACATCGTTCCCAGGGCCTTGGGAGCAGTTCAATTAATAAAATAATTGTACTGAGTACAATCAATAAAATAATTGTACTCTTCTCAACCAATCAGAATGCAGTAATTTTGTCATGCATATAATAATAATAATAATAATAATAATAAAAATAAAAATAATGGACAATAATAACAATAATAATGAATATGAACTTATATAGTGTTATTTCCTGATGTTCAATTGGGTATTTGATTGAGGTTTTGTGGTTTTTTCAAGGAGAAAAATTGTGTTATTTTAGAGAACATACAGCAAAGGATAACTCCGAGAGGTGACTGGAGCGAATCAACTCATTGTTGTAAAAAAACTCTTTTTGAAATACAATTTCTAGTCACCGCGCTATTAGTTATCTATCATGATGCAGGATTTGTAATAGTCCACTAGTTGGTTTATACTAATAGGCTTTATTACAAATATTATTGACAAAGAAAACGTTTAAAAAAGGTTTAATGTACGGATATACTGCCTTACTTGTAATTGTTCACATGTGATATGCAGTACAATAATTACGCGCATGTTTGGGATTTCGTTCATAACAGAAGCTGCTAACAATAGAATTAGCTACATTTTTGACATAGGTGACAAAAATGTTAATCTTAGTCCACTTTCAGCAACTTTCTGGATTGCGCTGCGAATTGCCTTTGAATATTCTACTATTTCTATTTAAATTGTGCTGTGATAAACCACTAATAAAGGATATAAATTTTAATTTAATTTTAGGAGGCTGAAGATTATGGTGGGCCTAGGAAGGAATTCTTTTGTCTTGCACTCACTGAGATACAAGAAAAATACTTTAATAATGGCATAAAGGATCATCTATCAGAGGACTATTATAAAGTTGGCATAATTATGGGTATGTGACCTGGTATTTACATAAACTAAAAAAAAATCTGCAGCAAACAATGGGTGTACTGAATGGGGAGTGAGGGCCCGCTAAAGCCACACACATGATTCATACACCTTCCTAAGTTTGAGAATCCAGGACTTTTTTCTGCCCTTTCCAGGAGTTTTCCAGGGGTATTCGAAATCAGACAAAAATACTATTGCCAAGAATTTGACAATTTATTGTGTTTTTTCAATTTATTGCACATGAAAATACAGGGCTACCCCGACTATAAACAATACTAAAATACCCCGACTAGAGGGGGGACCCCTAGGAAATTTTTGAAATATAGGGTCTCTGGAATAGGATTTCCTGACTTTGAGAGTAGTTTACAATTTTTCGGTGAGGTTAAACAAATTTGAACTGACAAAAAAATCGATCTGTAATTATGATTTTTTTTTAATTAACAGAATGTTGGAGATTTTAATAGATCTTTAATACAAGGTCAGTTATCCAGGGCTTTCCAGGGGTCAGTTTAAAATTCCTAGACTTTTCCAGGAGGGTTCCAAAAAAAATGCAGGATTTTCAAGGGGTGCACACACCCAGTTGATGGAAAAATAGGTCAAGTCGAGCAATTTCGATCTTATACTCAACTTGATTGATGAATTCATTTGGACTGATGCCGATTAGATCTTTTTTAATGTCAAGGCTCGGGCACTTTCCATTTTGTGTCAGCGCCCCATACAAATTTTGCCTTATACCTGTACCCCTTTGAGCCCAACCTCAACCCAACTCCAACTCTTATTAAAATCTTCTGCAGCTTTTTCATTTGTAGTTTTTTGTTTATTTTTGAAAGGTTTAAGCACATTGCAGAATGGGAAAATTCCCAAATTTCTACCTGAAGAAATCCTTACGGAAATTTTTAAACAAACTGATGCAACCTCTCCTGCAATGTTATGTCTTCAAAGGGGACTAATGGCAACAGGAATTCTTCAGGTTTGTGAAACAATTATGTTTCTATAACATCCCGTCCTTCCTATTCAAACGTGGTTGTCAATTTAAAATTTTTATATGCATTCAAATTAACAATTAGGCAATCTTAGTCAGGCTAATTCAGATACTTGGGCGAGGGCGAGTTGTCTAATTGTTTTAGAATAAATTTACCAACAATAGTTAAAATAAATTCTCGACCATAACATATTCTTTGAGGCTCGTTTAATACTTTTTTTAACTGCCAACTACAAATGTTGAACAGTCATTTCGGACATCTCCTTGGCCCGCACAGTAACTGATGGAAAAGTAAAGTTTTCTTGCATAATTTAGCATGGATTTTCATGTACAATATTGAAACAATATATATCCACTCCTTTGATTTGTAAAAGTGACAAAAAGTTGAAAGAAACATTCAATTTAGCATATAGTTTACATCGCGAAATCTTGTCAACAGCAAGCGTAATTTTGAAATGTGTTTTGTTTGCAGTTATTTCGTTTTAAACAAACACTGATAAACAATTTAACGACCTTAACATTAATAATTTCCATTCTAACCATTTTGTAGCCGTTTTTGTTTTCTGTAGAACGTATTGCTTCGCCTAAATGTTCAATTTCTTCTTTCATTTGCCCACTCCGTTATAATTTCGTTATTAGGTTATTATTCAGCGATATTCACTGAGCCTGAGGCGAATATTGTTTTAGTATAAATACACATTTTCATACTTTTAGGAACAGCGTTTTCTTTAAAATTGTTAATTTCCTCTTCTGTCATTGACAAACCGGCTGGCGGCCATTTTGAATAAACGCTGTAGGTGATTATCGGGAATTAATCCGAGGTAGCTCGACCAATCATCGCACGAGATTTTCTATAATCACCTCTGTATTTATACTAACACCAATTATAAACTCCTGCAATAGCCGATGAAATTCGAGGATTTGCATTATAAACTTGTAAATTTATACTGCCTGGTTCTCATATGTCGCCAATGATCGCCGATCGTCGCCGCCCATGATTTAGATGCATGTTAAGTGAAAGGATAAAAGCACTGCTTTTCTGCATTGTTCTTTATTACTTAACATGCATCTGAATCATCACGGCGACGGTCGGCGACATATGAGAACTAGGCTTAAATGATGTTAGCAACCATTTTTTTCTCAATTCTCTGTGATCCCTTTCAAAATACTCCCAAAATATTGTTATTGCAACTAATTGTTTTGTTTACAATGTTTGTCATCCTCTTGTTGTTTTTGTGAAGTTGGAAATTGTAACCTGAAACATTATATATTTAAACTGTAGGTTTGTAGGTCCTTGCCTATTCTTCTTCATCTTTTCCGACCAAGTGAAGCAAGTGCTCTGACGTTGAAGAAGTTGACACATTTATTGAAACCCAATTTCAGTGAATCAGGGTCAAACAAAAGAAGATTTGAGAATGATGTGTATGCTTCATTTTGTAAATATCTACGAGAAGCAGCAAGTAAGTTAAATGTTTTTTATAAAGAATTTGCTGCTCAAATGAATGAACAGTCTAAAGATTGCTATTCAATATGTAGCTGTCCCACATAGAAAAATATTGCGCTGCTACGTGATGCCAATAGAGACAGTTGATCAGCAGATTATATGTGAGGTATAATAAAAGTGTATTATTAAAAAAATAGAGAATACTACTTGTCAAAGACAAGATTCATACCTTTGCACAGTTGTTTAATGTTCTGTTTATTATTTTGAAATGAATGAAAATTCTCAAACTAGGTTGCTGTGTAGTCTGCCTCAGCAAAGCGTTGCAGTGCTTTTATTAAACATTTATTAAACTGTCCAATATACCTTAAGTGTTATCTACAGTTTGTCTGTTTGCCACATGGGTGGAAGGGAGGGTTACAACTACCACCCTTGGCAGCAAAAAGACAAAAGATGCTATATCATTTGTGTGAGCTCGATGCTTGTAAACAGTTGTGTAAGTTCAGTGCTTGTAAACAGTTGTGTTTGAGTTGATTAAAGGTCAGGCCTGTACTGGTGCTGCATATCAGCAGTGTGTGAGAACCAGTATTTCATCGATACATCGAAATAATAATCTCTATAATCGTTTACATATTTATCTAGGTGGAAGACGAGGAGCTGTTACCTTAGGACATGTCCTTCAGTTCTCCACAGGAACGGATGAAGAACCCATGCTCGGATTCACGCTTCACCCATCCCTTAATTTTTTCGAAGCAGAGACGTCCTTCCTTCCACTGGCAAACACCTGCATTAACTCTATTAGGTTACCACATGGTTCACTGCACAATGCACTCCCTGATAGGGCTAAACTGTTTGAATTATATGATTATGCCTTTACTAATGCATTTTTTGGTAATGCATAATTCTATTCTGTAATTCATGTTTTTAATTTATGTAAATTTTTGTAATCCATGTAAATTGTAAAATTATTTTGGTAAAGCGGTATGATGATTATTATGATTATTAATATTAATTTGAGTTAATGTTGATATCTACAAAAACAACTTACATTAGTGAAATAAGTGACAATGTACAAATTTGAAAATGTGTTGAAGATTTAAAATGGCTTATTGTCCTGACTTGGTATGTTATTTAGTTTTGGTTAAAAAGATTATTGCCCAGCAAACTATTCTTAAAAGAGGCATTGTTGAATTCAAACAAGAAACCAATAATCAAACATATTAAATTTTATTGAACTGACGTTTCGTTACTGTCCAGTAACATTTACATCTTCACTCTGAAGATGTTACTGGACAGTAACGAAACGTCAGTTCAATAAAATTTAATATGTTTGATTATTGGTTTCTTGTTTGAATTCAACAATGCCTCTTTTAAGAATAGTTTGCTGGGCAATAATCTTTTTAACCAGACTTTATTTAGTTTTATTAAGTGTTATCCAATATTGTGTATGGTTTGAATCAAACCGGGACACTGGCTGTGAGATTCAACACTACTGGTTGTGACAGAACTGTTGTGAGAACATGTTGTAATAAAACCTTATTAAATCAATGAGCAAGATTCTTTTGTCGTGGATTCTTTTGTCGTGGTGAAGCAAGTCCTGACATTGTTTAAAATAATGTTAAAACAATTTGCAGATTACTCGCAGTATGCAAAATCCAACAAACAAAGATAATTTTGCTGATGTTATGCAAACCTTGTTAAAATTTCCACAGCTCGAAGGTAATGTTCAACACCATAATTAGTAGATGACCATGCCGTGGGTACATGGGAAATGAGTTCTCGTCTGCACTGGTCACTTAACTCCACCTGAAGTGATTCAAAAATCGGTCTGCCATCTTCTGATTCCTGATCCATAATAATACCCTCTAGCCCATAATTGGTAATGTCGTCATTTCCAAGCTCTAAACCAATTGGGTTTTGCAGTTGTCCACAAATCCACATCTGTAATGGCGTAGATCTGGTTGTACGCATTCTGTGATGTGACCATGCTCTTGCCCAAAGTTGAAGCTTTTCATTTATCTTTGACAGATAAACATGATGAAGGGCAACAAGATGAAGCTCATTCAAAGGGTCAAGAAAACACTGATCTTCCATAAAATAGAACAACCTATAATAAAACCCCAAAACACCATCAAAGACATCGCGCCATAGTCGTTCAATCCTCTGATTGTGGGTACTCTTTCCTGTGATTACACTTCCTCTATTCGTTCCTCTCTTTAAAATCATATAGTCTGCAACTGCAACATTTTCAAGGCCTTTGTCAGTGCGTACTCTGCTTGGTAGTCCATAATTCTCAACTGCAGAAACAAAACAATTTAGAATGGTTTCGGCACGATTATTATCAGCACAGGATAACATGACTGGAAGCCTGCTGAATCCATCAATACCCCCTATGACAACAAAGTGCCAACGAACAAGTTTATGATTTGTGTCGATGTGCCACAAATGGTTGGGTCCTTTAACATTATACGTCCGTCGCTGGAGGCGCCCTTTTTTTCTGTTCTCAACTCCTTCATGATCTACTCGATGAATACTATCTCTAAGCCTCATTCTTTGAACTTTTATCCCTTCACCAGCCAGAAGTTGCTTTAGCATATTTTCTCCACAAAATGGAAATTCCCTGGTAAGCTTTCCAATGGCTTCGTCAAGGTCTCGGTCGCTGATTTCAGTAAAATCAAACTTACTGAGATTGTAGCGACCCATTCTCCGGTATACAGTGCTTTCAGAGACATTCAGTAGATTTGAAATCTCTTTAATAGTGAAGCCTTCGTCGAGGTATGTTTCTAATACTGACTTGGGAATCAGAAACTCTGGGGCACCACAGCCATGTGCCCCCGATTGTCGTGGTGGTTGAGTGTCGCCATATTTTAAGCATTCCATACGTAAGGACATCATAACACTTTGGTTTTTAACTCCGAGTGAATTCATCTCATCAGCCGACAACTGGCCAACTAAATCAGGAGTTATCTTCTCAGATGCAAACCTTTCGATAAGATTTCCAAGATGTAAACGTTTCAAGATCTCAGACATGTCGCCATGAGCGGCCATGTTGAAAAAGAAACTTGAAAAGAGCCTGGTACCTAGAGTCACATCCGGGGATTATGTTTTTAATTGGTGCACATAAAGAAGTTGGAACACATAATGACAAAACCGCAGTACGTAATGTTGTTAGGACATAACATAATGCGATAACCACAGCGTGTAATGCGATAATCACAGCATGTAATGTTACAACTACAGCATATAATGTTACAGCAACAGCATAGAATGACAAAGCCACTGCATATAATGTTACAACTGCAGCACGTAATTGTAAAACAACAGCGCATCATGTATTAGCAACAGCATATAAAGACAAAACAGCAGCACATAATGTTAAATACGCACCATGTAATGGCAAAACCACAGCACGTAATGCTACAACAACAGCATGTAATGCTATAACCACAGCACATAATACTATAACCACAGCACATAATACTATAACCGCAGTACGTAAAGACATAACCACAGTACGTAAAGACATAACCGCAGTGCGTAAAGACATAACCGCAGTGCGTAAAGACATAACCGCAGTGCGTAAAGACATAACCGCAGTGCGTAAAGACATAACCGCAGTGCGTAATGAGTTTTGGACACTTATGACAGTCATGGCTTTCCATATATATATATATATATACACATATATATATATATACACATATATATACATATATATATATACACATATATATATACATATATATATATATATATATACACATATATATATACACATATATATATATACATATACATATACATATATATATATATATATATATATATACACATATATATATACATATATATTGTAACAACTGACAAGAACAAGCAGGTTTCTATTAAGTTTATTTACAACTCGAACAAGCCTCCTAAAACACGAGGCAGTCAAGGAACAACAAGTCAGTCCTACCAGTGACGTCACTGCCGTCACATGTTCTTAATGTCAAACACCCTCGAGATACACGCGTGACATTACTCCCCCCTACGAAAAGACGCGTCCGCGCGTCTCGCGTCTTAGTCTGTAGTTTCTCTACGAACAGTTTTTAGCCACTCGAACCATTCGTGACTACTACCATCATGACAAGCATTCATTACTAAATCGACCCACTCTGGTCCAAGAAAGTCGCCGAAACGTTGAGGAGGTCTTTGTTGCCTGACCGGTCGATGATTTGGTTCTTCTGGGATGACCCCTGGTTGTAAAGGTTGTGGTGCTGGATTCCTTGCTTCTTCGCTGTCATCAGGATTGACGGCAACACGATCTTCTGGTAACAACTCTATGTCCGTTGGATTCTCTTGTGCTGGTCTCGTTGCTACTATTTCTCTGCGGTTATTCGGTTCTTCGCTTTGAGGCTTTGGACGTTGGTTATCTGACCGTTTGGCAACCGGGACTTCACTGTGGCATTTCTTTAGTCGGTTACGGTGAACTACCTGGGTAAACCTTCCTCCTTCCCTTTTAATTTTGTAATTCACTTCAGACGTCTTTGCGATGACGATGAAAGGGCCATGCCAGGGACATTGAAGCTTGGGACTACGACCACGTTTCCGTCTTACCCAATGTAACCAAACTCGATCGCCTGGGTTGAAACCAACACCATTCGCTTTCTTGTCGTAATGCTTTTTCTGGCGATTTTGTGCTTTCTGCACCTGTGCTGTCACCTTGTCCTGGACGTCTCGAATTCTTTTCTGCAGTTGCTGTGCATACTTAGTGGTCGTCTGCAAGGAAACTGGCTGTGGTGTCGAAATCGTGGCGTCAATAGGCAAACGTGCCTCGCGACCGTGGACGAGAAAGAATGGGGTTTGTTGAGTGGATTCCTGTATACTGCTGCAGTAGGCCATCATTACATGGGGAAGCCATATATCCCAATCGCGCTGATGCTCTGCGACATACATAGAAAGCATCTTTGTAATGGTACCACTGAGGCGTTCAACTAGCCCATCAGCCTGAGGATGGTAAGGAGTTGTCCTTCGCTTCTCAATTTCGAGCAGGGAACAAACTTCTCGGAGAAGTTTAGATTCGAAGTTGGAACCTTGATCTGAGTGGAGAATTTTCGGTACACCGTGTCGACAGATGAATTGTTCAACGAGTACTCGTGCAACGGTTTCTCCTCTTGATTAGGTAGAACAAACGCTTCCCCCCACTTTGTATAGTAGTCGGCAACAACCAGCAGCATGGTGTTACCACGATCAGTTCTCGGTAGAGGGCCAACAAAATCTAGTGCGACCATGTCAAAAGGGGCAACAACAGGAACACTAACCATTGGGGCTCGTTCCGTTTTGACAGGTGATTTCCTTGTACTGCATTTGACGCATTCCCTACACCATTGTTCCACCGTTTCTTGGACACCAAACCAATAAAATCTCTGACGAACGCGTGCCACAGTTCTAGTCACTCCTAGGTGTCCAGCCATAGGGTCATCGTGTAATCCTTTGAGAACGACTGGAACTAACGCCTTTGGTACCACCAACTTGATGGGTACTTTCCGCTCGCCGTCTTGGTTTCCATGTTCGATGTAGTACACCATCAATCACCACTAGTTTGTTCCACTGGCGTAACCATTTCTTCGCGGATGAGGTTGCTGTTCTTAACGTGTTTCGTGAAGGGCGTCAGTCGTCATGTTTCCAAGCTAAAACTTGTGCCAAATCTGGGTCTTGCCGTTGTGCGTTGCTTATGTCTTGACAGCTCAGACCGCTATCGTCACCTGCTTGAGGAGTAGCTGGTTCATCATTTGGTAGGACGGGAGAGATGGACACGGCGGACACAGCAGATCTGGGTTCTTTCGCTTCTTCTGGGATTCGTGAAAGAGAATAAGCATTGGAGTGTTTCTTCCCGGGTCTATACACCACGCTATAGTCGTATTGCTCGAGTTGCATGATCCATCTAGCTAGACGACCAGATGGTTCTTTGATTGAACATAATCAACAGAGGGGATTGTGATCAGTTAAAAAAATAAATGAACGACCATACAGGTAAGGACGAAACTGGTTGAGACTCCAAACCATTGCCAAGGCTTCGCGTTCGGTCGTAGAGTAGTTGCGCTCTGCTTTTGTTATATGTCGTCTGGCGTAGGCAAGAGGTTTTTCCTGTCCGTCTTGAGTCTGAGATAAAACAGCGCCTATTCCATATGCACTTGCATCCGTCTGCTACCGAAATACCGTGTTAAACCGAGGAAAGGCTAAAACAGGTGCTGACACTAAACAGCGCTTAAGTGTGTCAAAGGTGGACTGGCACTCCGTTGTCCAGGTGAAAGAACGCCCTTTGTCAGTCAGGTGGTGTAATGGAGATGCAATTGTAGCGAACGAAGGTATAAACCGGCGGTAATACGAAGCAAGTCCTAAAAACTGGCAAACTTCGTGTGGGTTGCGAGGGACAGGGTACTGGAGGACTGTGCGGACTTTGTCTGGGTTGGGTGAAACTCCTTGTGCAGAAATATGGTGACCAAGATAAACAACTTCACTTCGCACAAACTGACATTTGCTTGGTTTGAGTTTTAATCCAGCCAACTTGAGTCGCTGCAATATCTCTTCAAGTCTCTCCAAGTGTTGGTCAAACTTGGCAGAGAAAATGATGATATCGTCAAGGTAGATAAGACGTGTTGTCCACTGCAATCCCGCAAGAATGAACTCCATTAAGCGTTGAAATGTTGCCGGCGCATTGCATAGACCAAAAGGCATCACTCTAAATTCGAATAATCCCTGGTGGGTTGTGAAAGCGGTCTTCTCTCGATCATGTGGATGGACTGCTACCTGCCAATACCCAGAGGCCAGGTCTAAAGTGGTGAAATACCGTGCTTCGGAGAGGGTGTCTAGAGATTCATCGATACGCGGTAATGGGTAAGCATCCTTGTAGGTGACAGAGTTAAGTTTCCGGAAATCAATGCAGAAGCGCGTTGTCCCATCCTTCTTCTGTACCAGAACAACAGGTGATGACCAAGGACTGGTACTTGGTTGTACAACACCTCGATTCAGCATAGATTTCAGCTGTTTTGAGATCTCTTCTTTCTGAAGGACAGATGTGCGACGAGCTGATTGTCGAATAGGTGGTCTGGTTCCAGTTTCAATTCTGTGATAAATGGCATCAGTTTGGCCTAGATCATCATCCGACTTGGCAAATGTGTCGTCATATTTGTGCAACAATCGAGCAAGGCGTTCTTCGTTCTTTTCCTTCAACAGCGGCTTGGTTCAACTGAACGTTCAAAGGGGTGTCGCCAGGAGTGCGTCGTCGACGAGATTCATTCAGTTCTACCCGGGCCACATGAGCTGTACGTTCTTTGGCTAAACAGTAGCTGTTAGGTGGAATCATACCATCAGGTGGAATGTGAACCAATGGACTGAAGGTTCCAATATGCATGCCCTTGTGTAATATTACAGGAGTTGGGGAAAGGTTAGCCATGCGAACTGGGATGGTACCTTTGACACATCGAGCAATGGATTTAGCTACAAGTACATCTGAGCGTTCACAGAAGGCTAAGGTAGGTTCCAACACACCTTCATAATCAGAGGCTGGGCAATCAACAGAGCTAGTGCAATCCAGTTGAACATTTAGAATAACCTCAGATCGTGCAGGTAAGGTAGCATCACTAGGTAGAGCAGCAGATGCTTTCAATAAGGGGCGTGGTGCAAGCTGTAAGGGAATGCTACCATTGATCAAGCGTAGTCTCTTGGTCTTAAGATCAACGACCCCACCATGTGTGCTGAGAAAATCCATTCCCAATATGCCATCGGATGACAGGTTTCTGGTTACAAATACAGTGTGCTTAATTTTTAGGTTACCACAGCTTAAATCAGCAAAGAATGTACCCAGAACATCCATAGACTGCCCACCAGCTGCAGTCACGTTGACTGTGGTGGGGTTTAACTGGTAGTTCCTACTTCGAATAATGTTTTGCCAAAGGGTTTCGTCAATAAGTGTTATCGATGCACCCGTATCCACAAGAAGTTTGGCTGGTGTTTTTCCTATGTTCATGTTAACAAAAGCAGCTTGCATGCATTTAGAAGAATTTGTAGAAACAGTTTCTGAAACATTACCGGTCATGGAAATGTCGTCCCGCGATGTTTGACCGAGTACTCGGGGGACCTGTAGTTTGACGGTCGTCCTTGTTGGTTTTGTTGACGTCGAATAAATACTGGGCACTCTGAACGGATGTGAGCCACACCACCACATTCATAGCAATACTGATCACGAGTAGTAACTTTTGCTGTACAGTCCCGACGAAAGTGTCCGACTTTTCCACAGCGATGACAACTAAGGTTAGTAGATCCTCTTCTCCCAACATATCCCGTGTTTCTCTCGGGCGTCCTGTGTCCCGAGGTACCCCTTGTCTTCCCCCTCCGGTTCTGTCGACCACTATAATTCGAACCACCAACAAGCCAACAAGATTCACTTTCCTCGGGTATTGTATCGTTTCTAGATATCCGAACTTGGTCAAAACGATCATTTAAACTGGCTGTTGTGTCACTTGGTGTACTTACTTTGGTTCCTTCGGTTTTGTCCCTTGCTTCCCATTGTTTTACTCTGGTCAGGATTGCCTCGATGTTGTCTAAGCCAAGCCAATGGAGTTTCTCTTGTATTCTAGCCTCAAAACCTCGGATAAACTGCTGGCGGATCTTGGTTTTCTTCGTGTCTGCATCCATGCTGGGGTAAGCCTTCTTTAGTAGTTGGCGAAGAGCGTCGAGGTAATCGTCGATGCTTTCTCTCGAGTTTCGTGTCCGGTTACAAAATTTTGCTTCGTACACACTTCGCATCCCGACAGGCGTAAATTTTTCCTTAAGAGCTGCTTTCAAGTGGTCGTACGTATCTGTTTGGTCCTCGTTGAGATCCTCGCAGACATGAAAAGCCCGGCTGGTCAGTTTAGCAGGAAGAATGGCTAACCGCCGTGTAGCGTTCCAACCATTAGCTGTCGCACAAACTTCGAATCTCTTGATCCAAGTGTCAAAATCTTGATCGCTTTTGAAGCTCTCAGGTACAGCGATAATAGTCGATTGTGCCATTCTTTATTTGCTTTGTCGACCACACACACACACACACACACACACACACACACACACACACACAAAAAGAAAAAGATCCCACCGCTGCCACCAATGTAACAACTGACAAGAACAAGCAGGTTTCTATTAAGTTTATTTACAACTCGAACAAGCCTCCTAAAATACGAGGCAGTCAAGGAACAACAAGTCAGTCCTACCAGTGACGTCACTGCCGTCACATGTTCTTAAAGTCAAACACCCTCGAGATACACCCGTGACAATATCTATCTATATATTATATATATGTATGTATATATGTATGTATATATGTATGTATATATGTAGGTATATATATATATATGTAGGTATATATATATATATATATATATATATATATATATATATATATATACATTTACCAATACATAGGATTGTCATTGATATATTAGATACAGTCCTCAATACCTATATAGGTAGAGCAAGTTACAGTATATATATATATATATATATATATATATATATATATATATATATATATATATATATATATATATATATATATATGTATGTATATATATATATATATATATATATATATATATATATATATATATATATAATGCTTTATCAGTAAAAAATGATCTAAATTGCTCTAAAATATTATATTCAAACATTTAGTAGATGAGCAGCAGCAATTTAGTGCATCCTCTACATGTAAATCATTCACTCATCCTTTACAAAAAATATGGGTTTAGCTAATGAAGAATCTGTGGTAAATACAGAAAACATCTTCCAGACACCATATTTCCCACAACATTGCACTGTCTGACAAAAAGTACATTGGATTCTGGGTAGTATTACTGTAATAACTGATAAACAACACAGAATGGATACCTAAAGTTCATAAATTATTTATAATAATAGTGTTATGGTACCTCACAATCTTATCCCTAGTCTGTAGATTGCTTTTACTGGGAACAACTCTATAGCTGATACTTAATAACACATCTACTCCTTCATCTGAAGAAAGAAGTGCTTGTACTTCTTCATCACTTGAGCACAGCATCAGCTAGAATTTAAGTACATTAAGCATGGTTAAATTTTTACTGTTGCCATGCCAACTGGGCTGGTCCACCCAAGAAAATGTACACCAGAGCTGTCAGAAGGTATAAAATTTAGGTTGTTGGTTGTTTTGGTGTCCTTAATAGAAGAGGATTGGAATAACCATTATGGGCAGGCCTCATTAATATCTTTTTGTGCCTGCAAGCAGAATTTAGAAGTTGGAAATGTGCCTGCAAAAATTTGTGTTCCTTTTCAAGTTTTACTAAGCGCAGTTTTAATAATTAGCTTAAAAATCAACAAAAAAATTTGTGCCTGCACAAATTGAAATTTGTGCCTGTGAACAGCGCTCGCATATTCGCGCACTTTAATGAGGCCTGAAATTTATGGGAACATACATGTAACACGATTAGTGTATTTCCAAAACATTGAGCAAATACACAAATATTCCATGTTTCTGAAGTACCTCAGCATTGCAATATTTTCAACTTCTGTTTTCAACATTGCCCATGCAGCACATATTGTACACTACTTTTATTCCACTATGTATTGCAATTCTGTTATGTAGGACCCCTTTGAAAATCATGTTTATTAAATGTGTGAAAAGGAGAAAAATATTTGTTAAAAATAACTTCACTTACTTATAACTAACTTTAATCACTTATAACTATAAATTTATACTTACTTAACTAATTAATTAATTAATTAATTAATTAATTACTTTAAAAATAAATAAATTGAGAAAAATATTTGTTAAATAAATAAATAAATAAATAAGTAAATAAATAAATAATAAGATCATCAGAAAAAAACCATAGGGCAAAAAACAAACAAAAACAATATTAACCAGGGGTCTCTCTGCTGAATAAAATCATTTGCCAATAGCCACAATAAAACTATAAACAACATCACAATTTATCTGTTCTTGTCAGCCTGGAGCCAGCTGTAAAAAAGGCTAAAATGCTATTACCTAACAAATGTATTTAGTAAGTTATCCTATATAATGTTAAGTCACGAATGTTAATACAGTCGTTAGCATCGAAGCGTGTACACCACCTGTCAAAACATGTTTTGTGTCAACGTCAAAGTTAGATGTTTACCTTGGGAACGTATTCGGTTTTTATCATTCATTATTGAGTATTAGTGGCTACTGAACCCCCCCCCCCCCCCATTTTTTTCAATCAATTTATCCATAAAATAAAATTAACAACGCTTGCACAGTATATATCATACTTTATGTGGATGTTCCTATAACTTTATGTACTACTTAATTAACTGCATTAAAAAATAATTTTATACATTTTTTCAAATCTAAGTATCTGTCTGGGACTCTTATACTGAAATACAATAAAAAATCAGTCCCTGGCAGATTTTCACATTAGGAGGCAAAGTTTTTCTAAAATGGTTTAAAACCATAAAACATTTGTACATGTATTAGTTATATTTAAATTGAAAATAAATAAGTCAAACCTGTAAAGAACTCTCTCCTTGGTCCCCCAGTGTCTTCGGCAGGCTGCCCAATAAAAACAACTTTAAGCTTGTTTTCTGGCTGAAGCAAATCACTTCTTTTTCTTGTCTCCATGTAATCTGCAAATAACTTCCCTCTCCTAACATTTATTCTTGAGTGTGGTTCTAGTCTGTCCATCAGGAGACTCATAATTTCTGACACAGGTAAATCGTTGTCATCAGTTTTTGGAGTACTACCATAACCATCACTGACAACATCAGCTGCATTATATCCATCTGAAATGTCATCTGGAGGCAAGTATTCTCTGGCCTCAAAAAATGCCTGTCTATGAGCACTTTCTGCACAAAGATCTGCATGAAACCCAATTTCCTCAGATAGGAAATGGCCATGGCATGTTGGGCATTCTACTTTGATGCCTTCATGACCACTGATATTCTGAACAGGAACAATTGGTGCAACATTTTGGAAACTTTGACTACCATGTGTACTACCAGACCTTGCTTGTGGGGTTAAATAAGAGTACAAACTCTGTCGACTAGAAGTAGTTGGTGTGTTAATACTACTTTGCATGGTATGTTCAGAAAAATTATGGAAATCATCAGGAAACATTTCAGAATCATCAAACACACTGTGCTTCAAAAAACTGTCATCATCTGAAGGTACATCCACAATTTCTTGATTTAGTTATTTGGGCTCACGATGCTCAATTCTTCATTCTCTTTTTCATCTTCAACGCTTTTATTAGTCTGTACGAACTCTGTTACCTTGCATAAATACAGATCACACTTCGAATAAGGTTTGGCAAGTTCATGTTTGTATTTGGCAACAGTGAAATCGACATCACTGCCTGGTACCTTTTTTACCAATTTCTGGTCTGGGAAAAGCAGTACATATTCATCTTCTGTACTAAAAAATTGATCATGGTCAGAGTGCTTTCTTATGGCTGCTGTGCGTACCTGATCCGAGCTAAAGTCTTTGCTAACCTTTACAGCTAGTCTACTTGTCCGTTTCACTGCAAGGTTTCCTTCTTCGTTTTCACTAATGATACCAATGTTTATTATAACACGGTTATCCGCAGCCTTTTTCGGAAGTGGACCCTTGTTTGTTGCCTTCCTCTTAGATTATTTGTTTTGCTTGTTGAATCCAACTCTATCGTCAGATTTGGAAGCCATGTACTGTGACAGCGTTTTAACTTTACTGCTCGTCGCTTGTTCTTTGCTGATTCCCAAATCGTTGTTTTCGTTGTTCAGCGATAGACTTGCCACTCTGGACCCGCATTTAAAACAAAATTTGTCAACCGTGTTGACCTTCGAACCACAAGAAGCACAAAACTCCGCCATTTTGAAGCTTCTGGGCAAGCCTCTGACTGCATATGATTGCTGGCGCCACCTCAAGCAAAAAATATTTCCGGATTTGAAAAAATGTTTTCGGATTTGAAAAAATATTTCCGGATTTGAAAAAATGTTTTCGGATTTGAAAAAATATTTTCGGATTTCGGATTTGAAAAAATATTTTCGGATTTGAAAAAATATTTTCGGATTTGGAAAAAGATTTTAGGATTTAAAAAAAAATTAAGGATTTGAAAGTTATTTTCGGATTTAAAAAAATATTAAACCTTTAAAAAACATTTCTGGATTTTAAAAATATATTTTTCGATGTGGAAATAGATTTTCGGATTTGGAAATATATTTTCGGATTTGAAAACTAACTTGAGGATTTAAAAAATATTTTCGGATTTCATAATAAATAGTAAGATTCAAAACATTAATTGAGATTTGATTTTTTTTTTAAGATTTGTAAAATATTTTCGTACTGGCCCTTCTCGGCTTCCGTAGATTCGTCCACAAACATACCTCAGTTGTCTGTTCCTTATACATCTGTAAACTTACCAATTCCCGATTCTGTGTTGTCGGCTATTTGGAAGAAAGGTAGGAATTAGGACTTCATCATACACTCGGCAGAGTTTGTACCAAGGAAATATTATAGGAAAGTTCATCTGATTGTAAGCTGTGCAAAACTTCTACTACTACTGCTACTACCACCATACACACATACACACATAATTTTACATATACACACATACATATATTTACATGTATATATGTATGAATGCTCTCAATCATCTGAATTCACACTATGCCCCACACTTATAAATAAAAATGCCATGTGGTTAATATGCGTATAATAGATATTTGACTGATGTTCTTGTGTCTGTTTCATTGAATATATTATATAGGTAACGAGTATTTGCGGGTTGATCATAGTATAGTTCAAATCCCTAGTGTTGATGGCCTCAAGAAGTTTTCTGCCTACAGCCGCTCAAATCCAGATCGCCCTAATGTGGTCACAGTTGGAGAAAATGGAAGACTGAGTTGTACATGTACGATGTTTTGTTCCTCGCGTGACGTAAGTTCCCACTCAGTTGCTGTGGCTGAAAAGGAAAACATCCTTTTCGAGTTCCTTGGTTGGGCTAAACAGTCTACAGAGACCAATTTGTACAGGTACCGTAAATTAAATATCTGCACTTTAAATTTCTGATTGTATAAAACTATAATAAGCTTGTATATTATTCACTTTCTCTATTCTTCTTCGTGCTGTTACCAGTTCTTATATAGTTGCCTCATAAATCTTTTCAATTTTAGTTTTCTCTCTGGTATAAATGGCTTTTGCCAGAAACCCGGTGCACCATATTAAGCTTAACCCTTTCTTTCCGGTAGTGCCATTTATAACACAAGACTATTTTACTCTAACACTAGACGATTTTACTCTGTCTAACACACTGATCTCTATATAACTGGATTGCTCATCCGGCTCCAAAAATGAAGCCAGCGGAGATGACGAATTTGGAGTACCATGACGGCTGCCACAGAAACTTTGTATGTTTTTGTAGCAAGAAAAGAGATGAAAAAAAGCCACTTAAAATATTTCTGCCATTGGCAGCAAATAAAGAACACTGTAAAAGGTTTAGAAGCTTATTTTTTTCATTTGTTTGTATTATTAAGTAGTAAAACGTGTTATTTCGTAGTTTTTTAACTCTGCCCGGACCGGTAGTCGATAAACGTGCCTATATTACAAAACTCGTAGAAAACCAACGAAAACAGTCAATAACTTCATTATAGAACTATTTATATAACTTTGGTATTGAAGCATAAGTCTTTAGAAAGCCTTGAAGTATGTAGTTGACAATTTCGGACTATGTGTTTGTCCCCAAGCCAGGCGGAGGGCCGAAGGCCCGGAGCCCGGTGAGGGTGCTAATCTCGACATGCGCGGAGTCCATTTTACACGCGTGGAGAAAAAGCGAGGGAGACGTAATCTCGGAAATAGTTTATTTATTTATTTATATATATATATATATATATATATATATATATATATGTATGTTTGGTACGGTGTCACGCGGTAAGAATTGTTGGACACTGGTGACTAGCGATGCAGAAAACTAAATCTGTCTATTATTTTTGCTTTCGTTTATTACGAAATAGAGCCTGCTCTACTTAAATTAAAAGAGAACAACGAAGAAAAGGATACAAACAGCCGGTTTAATATATCTTGAAGCGAAACGAGAGGACCTGAAGAAACCAAACGCCGTATGGTAAACAAAACCTCGATCTGAATTGCAGTGTTAGTAGTATAGGAGTTGGGGGTACGAGCACACTTTTCCACCTCCCCAGTAACAAATAACAGCCACCCTAATGTCCCCATTAACAGTAAAGAGGTCCGTACCGTCTCCCCAGACAGTCATTTTCCCTCCCCCCTTGGATGACCCCTAATCGCCACTTACAGCACCCGAAGGTCGTAGACCTGAGGGGTGATGCGCGCTAAGCAGGGGTTGGCTATTAGGGGTTAGTTACAATGATGGTTATGGAGAAGTCAGCTACCTCTGTCAGAAACTTGATGGGGATTAATTAGTACAAACGATCGACTAGGTAATAGCATAGTGTGGGTCATAAACCCATAAGGCCACTATAGATTGAAGGCCTGACTAGATAGCTACTAACTCCAATCTCTATCCCAGCTATAAGCACCAACTTCCTATCCAC
This sequence comes from Corallium rubrum, assembly GCA_964035015.1. NCBI lineage: Eukaryota > Metazoa > Cnidaria > Anthozoa > Scleralcyonacea > Coralliidae > Corallium > Corallium rubrum. The sequence goes on along the minus strand of CAXIUP010000072.1, from coordinate 86,091 downwards.
CTCCTTAATCCGCGGCACCCCCTGGACAAATTGTCGGTCACATCATCAACCCCAACCACCAGCTCCACTCCATGGTCCTGTCATCAGCTCCATCACTAATCACCCTAACTTAAGTCCACAACTAATCACCCTAACTTAAGTCCACCCCATGGCCCGAGCCCGACACCGCGAGTCCCGAAGGGATGAGAGGTGTAGTGAAGGCCGAAGGCCTGAACGGCGGGCGTGGTTAGGGGGAAAAGCCACACTACTAATCACCCTAACTTAGGTCCACCCCATGGCCCGAGCCCGACACCGCGAGTCCCGAAGGGACGAGAGGTGTAGTGAAGGCCGAAGGCCTGAACGGCGGGCGTGGTTAGGGGGAAAAGCCACACTACTAATCACCCTAACTTAAGTCCACCCCATGGCCCGAGCCCGACACCGCGAGTCCCGAAGGGACGAGAGGTGTAGTGAAGGCCGAAGGCCTGAACGGCGGGCGTGGTTAGGGGGGAAAGCCACACTACTAATCACCCTAACTTAAGTCCATCACTAAGATCACTCCCCATGGCCCGGGCCAGACACCGCGAGTCCCGAAGGGACGAGAGGTGTAGTGAAGGCCGAAGTCCTGAACGGCGGGCGTGGTTAGGGGGGAAAGCCACACTTAAGGTCCCCCATCTCTAGTCCCAACCACCAGCTCCGACCTCCTATCCGCCCACCTAATCCGCGGTACCCCCTGGACCAGCTAACGGATCCACTCATCAGCTCCAACCACCATCCCCAATCACCGGCAAAGACATCGGACTTAACACCTCCCCTCAGTCAGGTCATAGAACCCGATGAGTCTGTGTCCCAAAATGTATCCACTTCACTGAATCCCACACAGATGTGAAAAATTTTGTGAAGTATAATTTCAACTGCTGTCATCACTTTTTCTAGCCCCATCTTCCGACCAGACTTCCATCAATCAGTAAAGGCAAATCCACAATCGTAAAACACCTCACCATAAAACCTAATAAGTTTATGCCCCAAAATGTATCCACTTCACTGACTCCCACACAGATGTGAAAAATTTTGTGAAGTATAATTTCAGCTACCGTCAGACTGGATTTGCATATCCTTTGCAGGTGGCAATTTCTGTTTACTTTTATGTTGATATATGTGTCTACCGGTTATAGCAACACCACCGAGTAATCCTATCAGGGGTATATATGGACTGACTACTGAGACAGCATTTTCCACGTCTTTTCTCAGCATACTGTTACCTTTTAGTTCATCTGTCAGCACCTTAGGGTCCTCAATTGCGTCCAGCCCGCCGAGCATAGACGAGAACTGACTGATAAGTAAATCCGTGAGGAACTCGTCCGCATCCTTTCTCCTCTTCGCTTCATAAGCCTTGTAAACTTTCTCAAGTGTCTTATTAGTACACTTTTTTATGTACTCAACTTTCTGCGTTATGTAACCTTCTTCAGACGCCTTCACTAGGTCTTCACGTCTGGTATCTATGCTAGGCTCCTCAGTGTTGACAATACTCTTTTCCACAATCTGTAGCTCATCTAATAGTTTATCAATAGCCTCATCTTCAATGATCAATTTCGGCTCAGCCTTATTACGCCTGCCTTCCTTCTTCGTCATACATTAGAGCATATTTCATCTAACCGTATAGGTCGGCGAATGTACATTAAGTGCAATATCAAGGTATTTACCAATGGCAAGCTGCTCAATGATGGACTTCTCCATTTCACTGTCTGCGATGTGTCCGAAGAACTCATCCCTCAGCACCTTCATACTTCTCCTGTTATGAGTGCTGAAAAATATCAGTCGGGTGGTATTGTCCCTTATACCGGTCGCCACACTGTTCAGCTTCTGCGTCAGAATAAACAGAGTCAGATTATGGTGCCTACCACTGTATGATAAAAAAGTAAGCATACTGTCGTTGAGATGCTGCTCATTTGTGCTACTCATATCATCAACTATTATCGCAGTCTTAGACCCAGAATATATCTTAACAATAGTTCCAAGAACAGCGTCAAGTCTGTCTGGGCTTATATCCAGTCCGATGACATCAGCATCACTCTTTAAGTATCCCCAGTCCAGGTACGTCATGTTTATCCATAGCGTTGGACAAAGTATTATGAAGTCGAAGTACTTCCTATACTCCACAGCTAATATTTCATTAAGCAGTGTGTAAGTTTTCCCACATCCAGATGGCCCAACTATAAGAATAGTTTCCGGCTGGTTCATATACACTAATACTGAATAGATTGCAGCTGTCCATTGGCTAAGTTGATGAGCCCATCCGACAGCACGTACAGGTAGCAGATACAGGCAGTAGTACCAGCACTATTCTCCACCTCAATGAGTATCCCATTCTGTGTGTCAGTCAGCTTTACACCCTGACCTTGTACCCTCTTCAGCGCTGTTGTTGAGAAGTCGCAAACCAAGGCAAACTTATCGTGGAAGAAATTCGCCTCACTAACATTCCTATTAAACCTGTCATCACATGGGAAGAACACCCGGCTGGCCTCATTGAAGAAATCATACTTCTTCATCGAGTGTGTGTATAGGAAGTTTGGCTGACCCTGGAAACTTATCTTGACGCTTTCAATAGCTGGGTAGTAGAACGACTCACTTCCATCAGTGGTTCCTTTTAAAGATCATTACGATATTTCTCAGCGACTTCCTTGGTAGGTTTACATTCTCGTGAATCTTTGTGCTATTACCAGCAACTGGAAAGGTTTTAACCAAGGTGGCGTGGCTGTAGTAGGAAGATTTCCCCCTACTGTAGATCCCCTCAACCTCACCCGCCAGCATCTCATTCTCGACTGTCTCATACCTCAACTTAAGGTTATCCAGCCTAAAGCTGCTAGGCACAGCCTTACCACTACCTCCCGGCATAAGAACATTCGCTGGTGTGTTGATCTTTAGTATAGTCTCATGTGTGTTCTGCAGTGTGTGAGGATAGACAGCCCCATTTTCACTCAGCCAGTCATCATCAATAGGCACCGTGAACCTGTCACCATAGATGCCACTCATAAGAGCGTCACCGGCAACACTAGCATCACCACTCGCGTCCTGACTCCTCAGCTTAGCAAGGTTGACACTCCCGCCAAGACTCTGGTCAATTTTCCCAGCCCGATTGGGCTTAGACCATAAGTCTTCATAACATCTAAGCACATGGGTCTCATTCAAGTCTCTGTATTTTTCCCCATTGAACATGTGAGTGATTTGCTTAAACAGGGTGGACTTAAGGTTGTTCTGATGGTATGACTCCTTGTTCCCATTCTTCAGGCTGAATGTAAGCATTCTACTGCCAGGAATGAGTATATGATTAACCGGCAGTGTCGCCAGCTTTACATAAAGGTCCTGGCCAGAGGATATATGTGTTGGGTTGAATGTTACGTCGACGACTCTCCTGGTACCTTTCTTACTACTGTCTGGCTTCTTCAGTTTATAGCTTGGGGTAATTCTGTCTTCCTGCAACATAGACTAGGTTATATCTTATTTTCCCCATACCTATCATAGACCAGCCATACAAACGCCACCACCAGCACCCACAGATTGCTGGCCAACCAGGCCGACCCCACAGCACCATACCTCAGAAGCGTGACAATCAAACTACCTAAGGCAGTCACAACAGGCCCCAGCACTGGACCAAGTCTCTTCGCCAACTTCCTGAAGGCATTATAGACTGACCGTCCAAATGATCCGGCAGCGTTGGCGCCTTTCTTAATCGCAGAACGCATTCCAATTATTACTGTGGTAATTAGTGAAGCCACAGTCACAGCAAGCGCTGTCGTACCAAGGCAGTTCTCCTTCATCCACTTCTTGAAGCGCTCCAACCTAGACAGATCTTCTATACTCTCATTACCATCAACCTCTTCCTCAAACACTGCCCTAGCCTCGCTATATTTAGGGGCCCCACCTTTCTCAACAATATGTATCAGATCAGACTTCAGCTCAGCGGTCTCCTGAATATTCCTATACAGCTGCTCCTTCAGCGGGTCAGTCTCTCTCAAAGCTTTAAGTCTGTATTCATCAGCCAACTGGTCCAATGCCTCTATCTTAGTGTCAGCATCCCCCTTAGGATCCAGTATCCCTGCGAATTCACGGATCTCCTGTTCTGTCAACTCCACGACCCTCTCATGTAACCTCTCACTAATCTCTAAGACAGAGGACTCAACTATCTCCGTGATCACACTCTCAGGTATCTCTGGCAGATCAATTGGATCATTACCAGTTCCATCAAAAATGGTGGTGCCATTAAGGATCTTCATAAGCATGTCTATCCTTTCCCCTGGCTCTGGTGCCTTATAGTGTTTACTCTTTTCCCTAACCATACTTTCAATCATCTCAGGTGTGAGTTCAGGGTATGTATCTTCATCAAGCACCTCAATAACGACTTTCCGACTTGCCCCTGTCTTATCTACCATCGACTCCACCATATCATCTGTGATCTTGAAGACACTAGTGACTGACTAGTCTACTAAACTTCACCTCAGCGTCTAAACCAACATTCAGCTTTCTCATTGTAGATCTGCCTGTGTTAATTTCTCTAACGTCTACGTTATTATAGCTAAGGACAGTTGTCAAACCCCCGAACCTAACAGATCCTCCTCTTGCGAAAGTGATACTACTGAGTATTTCACGACCAGCCACACTATTTAGTAGAGGTCTAATACCGTCACCATCAGTTACAGCCAGAAACGACCTGATAAATCTTACAACATGATGAATACTAGTCTCTGGAAATTTTTTACTTATGAGGCCTTTTTCGGTTATAATCCTATTAACGAATCTCCGAATATTGTCTTTAGTTCCGATTCTCCTAACAGTAGACATGTCGCTCCCGGTATAGTTAATATCATAATCATCATCTACGAATGCATACTCTTCATACTCTAATCTTCTTTTAGTCATAAGACCTTCAATATATTCAACCCTCTCAGGTTTGTCTGAACCATCATCATCATCATCCTGACTTATTAGGTTAAAATATTCTGATTCCAACTGGTCACCATCCATTTCATTATATTCAGGGTATCTGTTTTCCAGTTCAAGGTCGTCAAATACACCACCACCTTCAGACATCTATACACTAACCAATATTCTGAATATCACTCTCAGGTACCCAGCTATTATGCTTGCTATCATACCCAAGCCACTTTACCAGGGCCATCTTCTTTTTCCTCTTCAGTATTTTCTCTACTTTATAAACATGGTCCTTCTTAACAACAGCACTTAGCTCCTCTTCATAAAACTTCCCAATTATTGGCTCACCTTCTAAGTCCGCTATTTCATAAACATTTGGGTCGCCTCGGATTACCTTCGTCACCTTGAATAGTTCCTCTGTGAAGTTAGCCTCATAGCCCTTAGTGAATGTGCCTTTGTACTTACTTATCCTGCCAGTATCACCGACTTTAAATTTAGCCAGAGGAACTCTCCAAAGGTGTGGCCAAATAAGGTGTTCCACACTTCAGCTTCATTACTTTTATTCACATTAGCCGGTTTCATCAGTATAGTTCTATGCTTAGTGTTATTATAATTGCTAGCCAGCGAGTCTAGAACATCAGTCCGCCTATATGTTCCCTTACTGTAGAAGTACTTCCACATAGCCGTCTTGAGGGTTCTGTTGAACCGTTCCACAACAGCAGCCTTCTTGTCTGATAGGGTGCTAAAGTACTTAGCACCAGCTCCCTCCAGTAAGGACCTCACCCCGACATTGTAAAATTCCTTACCATCGTCAAACTGCACCAGTTCCGGATCCACTCCAAAACGCTTCTTGAATTTCTTAAGCAACAACGTTACCGCCTTAGTCATACTCCCAGTGTCTTTCCTATACACAGGGATGGCAAAGGCATATCTGCTTAGAATTTCAACAGCCGTCAATATCCAACGGTATCTATGGCGCGCCGTTTCGGCCGAAAGGTATACGAGAATTAATTTGACTGCGCCGTTTCGGCCAAAAGGTAGACAAAAGGTCGAGATGTCAATTTCTTTAGGCGAGAATCATATTTCAGTGGTCGAGAATATTAGATCTATAGGCGAGAATGCTTTTCTCGTAGTCGAGAATTTTATATCTATGGTCGAGAAATTTATGTCTATAGTCGAGAAATGTATGTCTATAGTCGAGAATATTTTTATGTTTGTAGTCGAGAATATCATTTTGGTAGTTGAGAATATTTTATGTTCATGTCGAGAATTGTATTTCCATACTTGAGAATAATTACGTTAAAGCGTTACGGGGAGGGCATTTACTTCTTTCGAAAGGGGAGTGACTCCAAACAACAACGATCTACAAGTTACTAGTGGGAGTGGGGAGGACGTGATGTTTCCATATTTCTGCCCATCGCGCTTGTATTTCAAAATAGTTAGGCTGGCCGGTTTATATAGATTCGCCTCGTTCTTTAAAATCTCCAATTAAATTAAACAAGAAATAGTTTGTTATGAACTTTAGCTCGCATTGTCATTGCTTAATAATTCCTTGGCCATATTTTACCATTACTAACTAATATATAGTATTTGGAGTGCGGCGCGTAGAAAACTGTTCTTCACGATTGTTTATAATTTACGTATGACAATATGTACTTAATCACGACTATAGCTGGTTTTCATTTTGTTGTTGTATAAAAAAGGACGGCTAATTGATTAGTTTTCATTTTGGATAACTTGCAGTTATACAGTCAACTGTAGCGTCATTAAAGTTTATACCACCATGAAGACGAAGCATTCCTCAGATCGCTGTCTGAGAGGTCGGAAATAAACTAACAAGATACTAGATCGCTGTCAAATCCCGTAGGAATGTTTGGTCTGATTCGGCTTCCATACACTGTCACGAACTAGTGATATATTTGTTCTGGTGCTACTAAAACGTTCAAGAAATAAATATTGAAAATCTACACAAGAAATAATGACCGACGACAACTCTGAAAAAGGTAGAAGGCTTTTACAGGGGCTGCTAAATAATGAAGAAGTACTTCGCGCACTTTCTGGTGCTATTACATCGACATCGTCCAGCGACCCAGTTGGTCGATCAAATACGAACGGTGGTGATGGGGCAAGATCTTCTACAGTGTCTAGCATTGGCTCCCCTTCACCAAGTCCCAGAGGAAGCAATGCCAGCACGAGTGGACAAAGTGCGGATGTCAGAGACGAGGTTGGACGAATTTTTGGGCGAAGGCCAGACGTTGGCGCGCCACGATTTGCTGTCCGGCAGAATTTTGATGGAAAACGAAAGACAGTTAGGTAAAGAATTTTGTGTTTATAGGATGCGTTCATCATGGTACTCGATAGCACGTGCCTTCAAAATTATTGCAAAGAAATATGTATTCAAACTTTAATACTCATTCAAGATTGCCCATCTTTTGAGGGGAAATTAAATTAGAGGAGGGAGGAGATGAAATTATATGGGGATTTGGGGAAGGGGGTTAAACACGATTAGTTTCTCCTTTAGCTTGCATGTTCCTCTGTCGCCCCGGAAACGTTTTTTAAGAAAAGTAACTTTTTTTTAACGTTTGTTTTGGGGTTTTTTAGTTCTAGAAAGGGCAAAGACCCAAAGCCTCCATCAGGAGTATTTGTTAAAGATATTGTTCTTTTGGCACGACCAGAAGAAGAGCAGGTTCCACGTCAAGGAAACAAGGTGTATCTGGCTGCCAATGGCCACGTGCTGTATGGGGTAACGTTGAGAAAGGAGTGGAACCATAGTCAGATTTTGGGAAATATTCGTTCACTTTTCCCAGAAAAGTTAAAGGAAAACATAAAGTAAGTATACTGGCCAGTACACTTTTCACTATTAACTCCAGTGAGAAAAACGCGTGTTTTTCTTTTTCCTTTTTTTTTGTTGGGCTAAAAAGTGAACCGACCTGACCTGACTCTTTTCTTATTCGATTCATGCTATATGTCATGTTCTTGTATTTATGATGACTTTACGACAAATGACTGTCTCCAGAACAAATGTTTCAATTGCTATATAGAAAACTGAGCATCTACTTAATTAATACGCGTGCTTTACTCATTGGCCAACATTTACACTTCGATTTTTCTTAGAATCGAAATAATGACTTCCCTTCATAATAAACTGATGACGCCGACTTTAACACCTGGCCAGGATCTCACCGGCTACGTACTCCACAAAATGTTTGGAACCAAACCAGTTTACGTCCGTCCTTCGATGGAAGTGTTAGCACCTGAATGGCTCGCGAGGCAATTGGTAAGTTACTGTGGCTTTAAAACGCTACCTTGAACTTTTAAAGTAGCACTTACATATTGTTTGTTTTTTTAGCAGTATATCGTGTACGTACTTTACGTAAAAATGACGCTTCTAGTGTTTTAACTACTTTGAACACATCATGTTTCAGGAAGAAGAACAAGTAGTTGAAGAGGAAGAGGCTCGCAGAGCGTCAACATCGCGAAAACGAGTTTTGCCCAATATTTTTGAAGAGGATTTACCAGCTGCGGGAAACCTGAAGATAAAGAATCAACAACAAAAAAACGCTGTTTCTATTGAAAACTACCTAACGACAAAACAATCATCTTCGGCTTCAGAAACTACTTTAGATATGACACCCACGACATCCACCACTAATTTTGTAACAGAATTGGTTGCTTCTACGTCTACCGTTCTTCCAACTAATGCGTCCGTTTCCAGTGAACCTACATTAAATGAACCTGACGACAAAGATCTTTTTCTAATAAGGTAATTGAACCAAGTAACCGTATACATTGATGACTCTCGCTCTTGCTCTTCATTTCGTGTATCTGCTAAAGCTCCCTAGCTTATTCACTCGTTACATGTGTACGAGTAATGTATAGTGCATTTTTAGGCGGCGCCGTTAATTAGTTTAAGTAATATTTAAAACATAAGCAGCAGTGTTTTATCAGATTTAAATCACGAGGCGATAGCCGAGTGCTTTAGATCTGATAAAACACGTGCTGCATTTGGTAAGTTAATTGGCGTAGTAAGTTTGAAAAATAACATTGTCTAAGACCCCGTTTACACGATGCCGGTACGTACAATTTGAAAACGGTACAATTTGAAAACGGAACAAAATCATGCCGGTATGCAAATACAGCATATAAACTAGAAATTACTATCGCAAGTGAAGTGCTGCCTCAAATGGGACAAAAACCTTTAGCCTACTCCACCAGCAACTCTATGTAGTCTGTGGCCAATGTGACACCTCCCTTGCCCATTCCACCCAAGATTGCCCACTCCACCTGAGTTTGCCCAATCCACCCAAGTTTTTCTCACCTCTTCCCCATAAGAGCCCACAGAGTTGCCTGTGAAGGAGGCTGAAAAGTCCCAAAATTTAATATTAATTACAATAAACAGAGTATTTACACATTTCTTCTATATTATATTATTGTGTGTATATCCTGTCAAAACCCTTGCCATATTATGTCAAGCGATAAGTTATAGTAACTTGTAGTTTTCAATTTTATAATTAAAAAATATAGAAGAAATGTGTAAATACTCTGTCTATTGTAATTAATATTAAATTTTTGGACTTTCCAGTGTCCTGCTGGGAAGAGGTGAGAAAAACTTGGGTGGAGTGGGTAGGCTTGGGTGGAGTGGGCAAACTTGGGTGGAGTGGGCAAGGGGGTGTCACATTGGCCACAGACTACATAGAGTTGCCTGTGGAGTAGGCAGCACTTCACTTGCGATAGTAATTTTGTGCCGGTATCGTGTAAACGCAAGGCCTAAACGGCATGATTTTGTTCCGTTTTCAAATTGTACCGGCATCGTGTAAACGGGGTCTAAATGAGAAAATAGCCGAGAAAATCAAACCTAAAGTTTATGTAAATCAGGAGGTTTCTTTAATAGATATGAAACCACGGACATGCATGCATGGTAATGATTTCCTTTGTGTTTTCCTCATGAATTATTAATGAGTTTTTGAATTAGAATTCAAAAAGAGACTATTATGTTTCTGTTTATATATAGAGAATACGCTGCTCTATTCGAGGCTGAAGGTGACGTAGAAGACGACGAAGAACGGGATGACGTGGAAGTTATCGGTGATATAGACGACGTAGAGGTGGTGAAGGTTAATGTCATCGCAACTCCCTAAGTTGCTGCATGTATGGCTTAGTATCTTTCACGATAGTCCACATCAGCGTCAAACGTCGTTTTTGATACGTTGTCAAATGTGTTTTCTTCTCTTTCTTTAATTTTTCTACAGAAACATCGTACCCCTGAATACGCTGCTAAAAGAAATTGCACAAAAAGTTGAAACCGAATCCATTTCAAAATTCAACATCTGCAGGAGCGTTGTTTGGGATGGCGTAGTTCGCGGTTTAAACCGAAAATTGTTCTCTCCAACGAATAAAATGTCCGTGAAATTCACGGACGATTACGGGCAGTCGGAAGGCGCGGTCGATCTTGGTGGCCCTCGCAGAGAACTGCTGACGCTAGTAATGCAGTATTTAAAGCGAAGTAGAATGTTTACCGGTCATGATGATACTGGAAAGCTTACCGATAACTTCAGCCCAGGTTAGTCAATACAATACCACACTGATCTTAAGATTCCAAAGCAAATATGCATTATTCACATTATTATTTATTTGTATTTTTCTTACATTACAGCACTTGCCGACGACCATTACTTTTTCGCTGGACAAATTATAGCGATGTCATGTGTCCACGGTGGACCAGCGCCACATTTCTTCTCCCCATTGCTATTCGAAGCATTGGTTCGTGGTCCCGGAAAGGTTTCTGTTTTTGCCAAAGACGTCCCAGATTATGAAATAAGAACGTCCTTAGAACACGTGAGTTTCTGTGGTGTCTGAACGTCTCCCTTGGTTAAACTACTTGGTTCAACTATAACTTGGATTGGACAACATTATGCTGGGATTTTTATAAATTTTCCACTGCAAGATTCAGTTCTGTTAAAGTTCTAACATTCTCCTACGCATATATCTTCAATTTGCATGCGACGCTGTTCCATTTATTGTTCCACTTATACTAATTTAGTTGCAAGAAAACTTGGGTCGTCTAGCTACACGACGCATGCATGCAATCTTCCATACAGTCTCACCATCAATAATTTAAATTTAAAATTTCTTTAGTATATCTTTGTGCATATATATATATATATACATACATATAGTCTTAAGAGTTTACAAAACCCGATTTGAATTGTCAGGTTGACAATAATGTTTTGTCAGACAAATTAAAATCCACAAGAATTGAACTAACCACACATATTTCTGAGTACAACCATTATCAATACTCAGCAAAGTGGGTTTTTGAAGTAATAAATCATTATGCATAAAAACTGTGTTATTCTTTCAGGTTAGAAATATTGAAAAACAACGCGTAATTTTTGCTATTAATTATATTTTGAAATACTTTATATATTTATCTAGCTTCAAGGAGCACAATCCCTAGAACAAATCAACGACATTGTAGATAGCACGTCATCTCTTTTAAGTATGGCTGGGAGCATGCGACACTGCAAGAAAGTTGGTGACCAGCAAATTATTGTTGACCAAACCGCTCACTGGTACGTTTTTGGAAGAACAAGGAGTGCCTTTGAAAGGTTAGTATACTGAGTAGGTGTTCTCAGTGGCGCCATAGTTAATAGAACGATATACATGGTTTGGAAAGTCATCCGAAGTCATTGTTCTAGGTTTTTGTTTAAGTTCGTGTTCATAGAATTTACTTCCATATAAGGAACTCCATTGTCTTTCAACATGACCATTTCTTCAAGTTGAAAGACAATAGAGCTTCCAAACCATATGTTCTTTTAACTATGCCCATTTTTATTATTACGTCATAGATACAGTTTCATGGTCTCGATTTACACTCAGACATCATTCATACCGTCAACCAAAATTTATCTTATAGACATAGTTGTACTTGTTGACGCCAAACCCAAGCAGTTATATACTGTAGTGTATTATTAAAGAAAATGAAATATTACAATTTTGTATGCATAATTCTTATATATATATAAATAGATTTAGAGAAGGACTCTCCACAATGGGTATATTGGAAGCCATGAGGAAACACCCGGATTCATTTCAAAGCGCTTTCTGTTCGATGCCGATAATACTAACCGCAGACATCCTTGCTGGTGTGTTCGCTATACAGAGGTCCGATGCTGGTTCAAACAAGTGGGAGAAGGAAGGACAAATTCTAGCTTTGTGGATGGATTATGTACAGGACAGTGAAGGTATAGCTTGCATAAAAACCCATCGCTTTGTCATAATGTTGTTGCATAAATATATTTTTTATGTTTTAAGAACGAAGCTGTGCTGCCGAGCTCTCCAATATTCTATTCTTTGCAACTGGATGTTTATCTATCCCACCTTTAGGGTTCCACCCTAAACCAGAAATTGATTTTCAGCATGGTTGTTCCGATCGATATCCCAAAGCGAACACATGCAGCTGCGTTCTTCGACTTCCAGTTATACATATGGAGTACGAAAATTTCAAAACGGACATGGACTATGGCATCCTGAATTCCGGAGGATTTGGTTTACCTTAGCTAACAAAATAATTAAACACGTTCTGTAACTTGTTATAGAAAGGGTTAATGAAAATGCATGAAAACACATTGACGATCGACAGTCAGATTGTAATTTTGATTACAAAACGTTTTTTGGTTTGTCCATTACTATATATGCATGGTATTAATTAGTACGACAGAAAAAACTAATTTTGAAACTCTTTTAAATTTACTCGTTTAAATTAACCTCCCAAATTATACCGTTAAAACCACACGATTTAATACTTAGAACATGCGATTTTGCTCTCACAAGGATTTCAGGAACCTAACCGTTTCCCGAAATAGTTCTGTACCATGATTATTGTCTTCTTGGAGGGGATGGACATTCGTACACAGTAACTCTTTCTGTTCGTCCGTGAGCTGAAATACACATTCTGGAACCTGGACGTTGTTGTCTGTTTGAAGCTCAGGTAACGGTGCATCGTCATCTACGCCATATTCGTTTTCACCATCAATGGAAACGTCAGCGCCTGGATCAGATACAATACCAGAATGCCACAGTGCAAGTGGAGACATACCTTGCATAGTCCGCAAGCCATGATAATTCCACTGCTGGACCAACTCTGCCAGTGATCTCTCTATTCTCGGCGTGTATACGTAGTGAAGAGCGAAGATGTCCAATTCACTGTGGGAATCCAAAACTTGCGTTTCTTCCATAAACTGAAATAGCTCTCTATAATATGCCGACACAACTCTGTTTGTTTCACCCCATAGCCGTTCAATTCGCTGATTGTGAACGCTTCTGCCGGTTATAAAGCTACCTCTGTCTACGCCTCTTCTCTCCAACATAAACCTTGCCACTGAAAAATTTTCGACACCAAGATCACTTCGAACTCGTTGAGGAAGCCCAAACCTGCCAACACCTTCTTCGAAATAAGATCGAACGGTGGATGCAAGGTTGTTGTTTGCCAAATGTAAATATATAACTGTTCTACTGTAGCCTGTTTAGGATATAGTTTATTTCGTTGTCCACAGCATTCTGGAGCATGTGATTTAGTTATGCGAACACGCGGTCGTTGTGTCCTGCACACAAAACGTAAATGAAACGTTTTGGACAAGACTTTGAAAGTAAATGTGCTTGTAGAGGTCATACTTAACCAGTTATTATAAGTTATCTAAACTGGATACGGACATTTCTGTTGATATTAACTTTGTGATGAATTGCTGGCACAGATTGTAAGTACAGTTGCGAGTATAACGTATATTTTAGTGTTTGTAGTGAAAGTTATAGTGATGTAGTTTGTAGTGTAATTGTGTGCCTCGTGTTATTTGTTATAGTTTTCACCGTTTTAAAATAAAGGCCAATGGGCAAATGACGCGTTGGAGAATGTGTCGCGTGCAGTTCGACTAAACACAGTGAAAAAATCTTTGGAAACATAAATAATTGAGTAAAATCGAGTTCGTAAACAGTAGAACTAAATGGCCACCGGAAGTCTTCGTGATGAAGACATTTATAGCGATGAGAGCGTTATTAATTATGAAACTATTGATCAAGCAGGGCATAGTGAACAGCAACATGACCCTAACAAGCACGCTGATCCCAGTAAGATCCTACAGCAAAGGGCCACTAAAAGGCAACGAAGCCTCGCTACAATTTGGTCAAAATGTACTCGAGATCTTGAAATTGACATAGCATACATTGAGGAGAACCTTGATGCTATAACGGATCCTCCAGTTATTCAGGAACTCCTTAGCCGGGTTGAGACCTTGTGGCTTTCATTCGAATCAACCCATGCCAAATATTATCCTGGAATAAAGAAATCTAAACGTCAAAAGGAAACCGAACAACGATTCATTCTTTTGCAAAGGAGGTTTTTTGATATTATGGGGAGGTGCAGGCAACAATTACATTTTAAATTGCCTCAGCGAGTTGAAGATGATAATATCTCAATGTGCAGTAGAATTTCCATGAGTTCTCATGGGTCAAGGTTGTCAACAGTCTCTTCTGGTTCTTCCCAGAAAGAAAAATTGAGAACTGTCCCCTTGGCAAAAAAGAAGGTTGAGTTAGCAAGAGCTAGAGCGAAGGAAGAAGAAGAAGAGGCAAAGAGAAAGGCTCAACAAGACTCAAGGAGAGAACTAAGGAGACTGGAAGAAGCAGCCACTCTAGCTGAATTAGAGTGGAAAATCGAACAGAATATGATGAAGAAGCTGATTTGGTGGACTTGATGAAAGAGTGTAAGCCCTTTGTACAAGATGGTAAGACCAAGTTCAGATTACAAAATAACACCATTACACACAGCCCACCTTCTCAAGGATTTTACAAGGCTCCTGAAGTTTCTGGCCCAGTAAAGGAGACATCAAGCAAATATGGGGTTCTCCCAGAACACCCACAAGACTGGTCTACACCTTTCGATAACCTTGAAACTGTGGAAGAAGTCAATGGAATTGGAACAAAGACAATGAACAACAAACATAGAGTTACACTTCCTAAAACACCGAAATTAGGAAATTACCACAGCCCCACTCACAGCCTTTGCGAAGGGGATGAAACTAATGATAACCTTCCCTCGGACCCAGTTGCTGCAATGTGGAAAATCCAACTACTGAATGGTATTACTCCCAATAAGTTTTCTGGCAATCCATCAGAATTTCCTTTCTTCCGTGCACAGGTTCAAACACACCTGGAAAGTAAGCTACTTTCCGATGCTCAAAAGGTAGAGTACCTACCCAAATTCCTTACTGGCGAAGCCCTCGAGGTGATCAAGAGGAACAGAGGTTGCTCATTCAGGGTCCTAATGGAAACACTCGAACAACGCTATGGACAAGCGATCCAGATAGCTCAAGCATGCATAGAAGACCTTGTATCTGGCCCAAAATTAGCTTCTGGTGACAGTGCTGGGCTTCTCAATTTTGCAGAAAGGCTGAACACAGCCACGAAAGTGCTAACAGGGAGAAACGAGCAAGAAGTTAGTGTCGCCACCAATCTTAAAAGGATCGTTAGTCGTCTGTCAAATGATATTATTGGAAGATGGCAAAATGAGAATTATAAGATTACCAGTCGTGGAGAGGTAGCTCGCCTTAAAGATATTGCAACATTTGTAAAGAAGCAAGCAGCAATAAAGAATGATCCAGTGTTCGGAAGCACCAAACAAGACAGCACTGGCAAAGATGGAAAACCCACTGTAGACAAATCATGGAAGAAGATGGATCAGACTGGGCCCCCTAAGGCAAGTACTATCGCTGCCACATCTGTCGATGACTCAAGTGAACACCCAAATGTCAACTGTGAAATTTGCAAAGGTACTTTGCATAAGTTCCACCAATGTCCCACCATCAAAGGTTGTAACAAGGTGGCAGTTAGAAGGCAATATGCAGCCTCATATGGATTTTGCTTTAATTGTGGAACACAATGTCCTGGCCATTCCTCCAATAGCTGTCCTGATCCACCAGCCTGCCCTCACTGCCCTGGTCGCCACTTAGAGATCCTGCATAAGGACTATACAGGTAGATTTAATAACCGAATGCTTCGTGCCAAGAATCAGGATAAAGTTGTGGGCCCAGATCCTCCAAAGGAAACCGTTCCAAGGGATCCTCCAAAACAACTACCGCAACAAGTAGACAGCAGTAAGGGCAGAATCACCGATAAAAAACCAGAAGCAGTTGTGAGCGTCGCTGGCCATGGAATAAGTAGAACAAAGACCCAAGTCCTGTTAAACGTGATCCCAGTCATTATCACTTCCGAAGATGGGAACGCCACTTCTACATACGCCTTTCTGGACAATGGCTGCACTGATACCCTTATTGACCAAGAACTTGCCGATCTTCTTCAAATCAAAGGCACTCCAGAAGATATCCAAATCAATACCATAACAACAAGCGACCAACCAACAAAAGCACAACGTGTGAAGTTTACCCTAAGCCCCGTCGAAGGGTCTGGAGACGACCTCAAAGTTGAGAATGCTTACATACTTCCAGACTTAAATCAGTCAGCGCGAGTACTACCAGGAGAAGTCAATGTATCACAGCATCCTCACTTACAAGATCTGGAATTTCCCGATGTTAGTCTTAAGCGTGTCTCAGTTTTGGTAGGAAGCAACGTACCAATGGCACACCTTCAGAGAGAAGTAAGAGCGCCAGAAGACAAGAGCAATGGTCTATACGCATACAGATTTCCACTCGGATGGAGTCTTTCTGGTCCCCTCGACACCAATGGCAGTAAAACAAGTTCGGTCAACTTCGTTTCATTAGACCAGAATTTGAATGATCAAGTGGAACGCTTTTGGGCAGTTGAAGATTACGGCGCAGTAAAGAGGAAGGAGAAATCCCTGTCAGTGGAAGACAAGCGCGCCCTACAAATCATTCAAGACACAACTCAATTCGAAGACGGACATTACCAAGTCGGCCTGTTATGGAAGGAAGACGAGCCTCGTTTACCAAATAATCGAGCTATGGCTGAAAGGCGACTAGAGTCAACGCGACGACGTTTGGCGAGACCCGAAAATGAAGAATTAGCAGGTAAATATCGACCCGTAATGACGGATTACATTAAAAAAGGGTATGCACGTCGACTCAGTCCAGAAGAAAGTGCTAAAAACGGCCCAAAATGCTGGTACTTACCTCACCACCCTGTAACAAACCCCCATAAACCGGATAAAGTTCGAATAGTTTTCGACGCCGCAGCAGAATTTGAAGGGACGTCCCTCAACAAACATCTTCTGCATGGCCCCGACATAACAAACAGCTTGACAGGAGTATTGTTACGTTTCCGACAAGGCAGTGTTGGCATGGCTGCCGACATCGAGGCTATGTTCCATCAGGTGAAAGTTCAAAAGCAAGATCAAGACGCCTTACGATTTCTGTGGTGGACAGATAGCTACACAGACTCACCCGATGTCTACGTTATGCAAGTACATATATTCGGAGCTACCTCATCCCCTTGCGTCGCCAACTCTACTCTGCGACGGACCGCCATCGATAATGCTGAAAGTTTTGATAAGGAAGTCCTCGAAGCGATAAACACTAATTTCTATGTTGACGATGGTTTGCCCTCCTGCAATGATCCCGACTCAGCCATACGATTGGCCACTGGAATGATGGGTATACTGAATCAAGGTGGTTTTCACTTGACGAAATTCACGTCGAACAGCAAACAAGTGCTGTCTGCCATTCCGGCTGAGAGAAGATCATCGCCTAACTTGAATCTTGATCTAGATGAACTGCCAATAGAGAGAGCCTTGGGAGTGCGGTGGTTCGTGGAAACGGACGAGATAGGATTCGAAATTCGAGATTTAAAACGACCAGAAACCAAACGTGGAATATTATCCACAGTCTGCTCTGTATACGACCCACTTGGAATAGCTGCCCCGGTGACGCTTTCTGCAAGAGCAATTATACAGCACTTGTGGAAGGCGAAAGTTAATTGGGACGATCCACTAGATCCTCGGACATCGCAGAGATGGAACAGATGGAAGAATCAACTGGCATCGTTATCCAATCTTCGCATCCCACGCTGCTATTTCTCGCCTGAGACGGATTCGTCTCAATGTCACCTGCAACTGCACCACTTCTCCGACGCCTCTGAAGTTGGCTACGGCACGTGTTCGTATTTGCGAATTGAATATCCCGACGGTACTATTCGGTGTGCTTTCATCATTGGCAAATCTCGAAACGCTCCAGTCAAATTTACGAGCATCCCCAGATTAGAACTGCAGGCTGCCGTTCTGGCAACACGCATGAACAAAATGCTGCAAGAGGAACTAACTCTTTCCATTAAGAAGACCGTGTATTGGACCGACAGCGAAATAGTGCTGCACTACCTCAGGAACAAAAACCGCCGTTTTCAAACCTATGTGGCCAACCGAATTGGGGAAATTAAGGAAAACTCGCAAGTGGAAGAATGGAGGCACATTCCAGGAGTAATGAATCCCGCAGACGACGTATCGCGAGGCCTGGATCCGTCAGAGCTGTCCCCTAAACACCGTTGGCTGCACGGCCCCGAGTTCTTGTGGCATCCCGAAGCTTCCTGGCCCACCGCAGACCTAGCTTGTCTCAGACGACCAACTGGAACTACGGAAGGAAAGCAACCTATATCCCTCAACTGTCGTAACACAGACGGAGTCAAGCGAAGTAAATGAATCAACCTCCACCAAGGGTAAGCTTCATCAAATAATTGACCGCTGTTCCGACTGGTCGCAGCTAAAGCGAAGAATGGCTTGGCTGATCAGATTTACGCAATTTATTCGTGATCGTAAGAGTCTGAAGAACGGAGGGCTTTTGCCCGAAGATTACGAAGCTGCCACCAACGCAATTGCAAGGGTTGTTCAAAAGGAAGCGTATGGAAGTGAAATCGCAGATCTAAGAGGTGGACGACCCGTTAAAACTACCAGCAAGATTGCCAACTTAAATCCTGTTCTCGACGACCATGGCGTGTTAAGGATAAATGGGCGCATTAAGAACGCTTCTGTGGATCACGACGCCAAGCATCAAATAATCCTCCCAAGGAATTACCACGCGTCCTCAGTCTTAGTGCTACATATCCACAAATCCATTGGGCACTTAGGACGTGAACATGTAATAGCCCAACTTCGACAGAAATTTTGGATTCCCCAAGTTAGAGTGTTGGTTCGCTCAGTTCTTGGTGGATGTTTCAAATGCAAGAAGATCCATGCAAAACCAATGACACAGCAGATGGCACCTTTGCCTAAGGATCGTCTGACAGCCTACCAACCTCCATTTACTTCTACTGGTATGGACATGTTTGGTCCTTTATATGTCAAGCACGGGAGAGGAACTGCCAAACGCTGGGGTTGCTTGTTTACTTGCCTGACCACGCGTAGCATTCATTTAGAGTTGACGAACTCCCTTGAAACAGATGATTTCATAATGTGCCTGAGAAGATTTATCAACAGACGAGGTGAAGTTATCGAGCTACGATGTGATAATGGGTCCAATTTCGTAGGCGCGGAACGAGAGTTGAAGGATGGTATGAATTCTTGGAACGATGACCGGATTACGAAGGAACTTGCGGAACAGGGATGTAAGTGGGTGTTCCAGCCTCCCACGGCCTCAAGTATGTCAGGAGTGTGGGAACGATTAGTTCGTAGCGTTAAAAGGGTTTTGAAGTCAGTCATCGGTTCACGCCTTGTTACCGACGTGGTCCTGCAAACTTTGTTTACAGAAGTGGAACGAATCTTGAACGGGAGAGCCCTTACCGCAAATTCTGACGACCCAAACGACCTTGAACCACTCACGCCAGCTCACTTTCTAATGCAGCGAAAGGTTGTGCCCTTGCCACCTGGAGTTTTTACCAAGAATGATACGTATAGCAGAAAGAAGTGGAGGCAGGTGCAATATTTAGCTAAGTTGTTTTGGGAGAGATGGTTGAAAGAATATCTTCCCACGCTACAAGTCAGGGGGAAATGGCAACGACGGAGAACGAACCTACAACCAAATGACCTCGTCCTACTCGTAGACGACAAAGTACCACGAGGAAGATGGAGCTTAGGACGAGTACTGGAGACATACGCTGGCCCTGATGGACTGGTGCGGACAGTGAAAGTTAAGGCGAAAGATTCTACCTATATACGACCTATCCAGAAGCTTTGTTTTCTAGAAAATGACAAACAGGACAGGATTGGAACAAGTGACAAATCTTGAGACTCTGTCTGGACGTTACGTCGTCTCAAAGGGGGCGGGATGTTTAGGATATAGTTTATTTCGTTGTCCACAGCATTCTGGAGCATGTGATTTAGTTATGCGAACACGCGGTCGTTGTGTCCTGCACACAAAACGTAAATGAAACGTTTTGGACAAGACTTTGAAAGTAAATGTGCTTGTAGAGGTCATACTTAACCAGTTATTATAAGTTATCTAAACTGGATACGGACATTTCTGTTGATATTAACTTTGTGACGAATTGCTGGCACAGATTGTAAGTACAGTTGCGAGTATAACGTATATTTTAGTGTTTGTAGTGAAAGTTATAGTGATGTAGTTTGTAGTGTAATTGTGTGCCTCGTGTTATTTGTTATAGTTTTCACCGTTTTAAAATAAAGGCCAATGGGCAAATGATGCGTTGGAGAATGTGTCGCGTGCAGTTCGACTAAACATAGCCATCAATACAACCGTGTAGAACAAATCTCCACGAGATAAGTTTATGATTGGAATCAATGTGCCTGTTAATATAACAAATTGAAATTTTCATAATTAAAGTTCACTTTAATACCGTAATTTTTTGAAAATGAACGCAAAAAATGTTCTATCACACAATTACTAAAGTTATTATATGCATGACAAAATTACTACATTCTGATTGGTTGAGAGGAGTACAATTACTTTATTAATTGTATTGCGCAGTTACAATTAATAAAAATAGAGAAGGCCCTGGGAACGATGTTGACAATAAAATTCAAAATGGCGGCCAATTCTGCAAAGGAAAGTTTTCGCATTTCCAACGACTTGTTCAATGTGGTACACTATAAACTAAAAATTCCATGTAAATATTTTGATATGAGTACAGAGAACACCCAGAGTTAAAATGTTTCTTGTCAAGTAATGAAACAAGATATTTTTAAAGGCGTGAGTGAGTACGAAGCGTACGTGTCGTAATTTTGTCATGCATATAATAAATGAGTAATCATTGATTTTGCTCGTACAATTAAGGATTTACACTACTCGTGATATTTGATACACTCGCCTAACGGCGCGTGCAATTTTAGCAAAATTTTCAAATATCACTTGTAATGTAAATCCTTAATTGTACTCGCTATCATATGATTACCTATACATACTGTACAAGGAATCAAAGTAACCGACATTCATTTAAACAAAGTAACAACTAACCATAAATGATTAGGCTTTTTTACATTGTACTTTCTGCGCTTAATAGGTTTCCTTCTTCTTAGTTCTCTTCCTATCGGATCTATGACATTGAGGTGATTTCTTAATCTCCACCTAGGGATCTTGATTCCACGACTTCTTAAGCTACCTTTTACGTACGTTTCACCTGCGTTTGGAGTACGGGAAAGAACAGTACGAATTTCTCCTTCTAAAACGACATCCGTTATGTTTGAAAATTTATTCATGTCCATGCCCAGTTGCGCGCGTCGCCTGTACAACGTTCTTTCGCTCACGCCAAGACATGTCGCAATGGCCTTCCATGTCATCCCTGTATCTTGTAACTGCTCTATTTGATCTCTGGTTATCACAAACCTCAGAATAAAAAAAAAAACCCGAATTAGTATATGTGGTTATTTACCCTTTTCAACTATTTACCGAAATAGTTATCGAATACCCTACCTCGGCCGTCCTCCGGTATTCTCTGTTTGGCAACGCGGTTCAATATTCGTTTGTGATAGAGTTGTTATAGTTTGAGAAATGTTCCTCCATACTTCGTAGACAACACTATATAATTCTTCGAGTGGACCTGTGATTTCGGAGGACTATGTATACAAAAAGGAAAAGGTTTTTCGTTAGACCTACTGGTTTTTAAAACGCCATTTCCTGCATTTTAAAGCGCGTTCAATATAATATGCAGTTAATTAGTAATAAATTGCCTAGTAATTGTTTTTATCAAACCAAAGATAAAAATAAAAAAGATTTAAATTGAAAAGACGTTTGCATGATTTCGGGTGCCGTTAATGCTACCTCGTTTGAATTTTCTAAAAAGTGTACTATTATAAATTATTGATTTTTGAGTTTATATGAGTTTACCAAAATCCAATGGGGTGCCAGGTTAGTGAGGTATAACTTGTATGACTTTCATGAACAGACTTTCTTGTTCTTTTATTACTTTCTGGTCAGAACTGGAAAATTAGCGTGCTGACCAACGATCTACCTTGATGGCTTGATTGTTGTAAATAACTGTAAATAATTGATTTTCAACTGGCTTTTCTATGATAATTAGGACTCAGAAGCGCCCTTAAGCCGATGAAAGATCCTTGCATTTATCCACTTCATTTTCTGACAGTTGATGAAAAATCAATTGCGCAACCTTTATACATAATCAGGCTTAATACTACCATATTGAATCTGTAGGATTGTTTTTGTTTTATGGAAAATACTTTCAAAGAAGATATCAGAGAAATATAATTTCGTTGTTAGTTCGCTAGTATTAAGGCCCATAGCGCGTTTAAATGTTTATAACTCAATTATCTTACATTTCAAATATTCAAGATAGTCTGCCCTTGAGAGTGCATGTCAACGTATTCTTACCTGCGAATTTAGCAATGATATAAAAATATTTAAAATCTTCAGGTGTTCTTCTATCCGACGGTGGTTTATTTCAACAACGTTTATGTCGTGTCGACCATGGGACGTAGCGATTTGCGCCAGGCAGCTGTCCAATGCGACGAAAAACTCTCGAACGTCTTCAATTTCTCTTGCCGCCATGTCTGAGTAGTCTGACAACAATCCGAATTAATACTTGCTTGTCGGGCTTAAGAAAACAAACCACCTATACTCCCCCGTCTCATAAAAATAATATTAGATAAATAATAATAAGAATAACCACATTAATTTATGTTGACGACGAATAACCTATAATGTATATATTACATATACTGAACGTTAAATGTAACATATGCAGAAAGAAAGGTTAAACTTAGTTTCTATATGATTAATAAAAGAAAATTTGGCGTAGACAGACCAGTAAGTTTGTTTTAATATGTAAAGTGTAAAGTAAAAATAACGATTTTAAAACATTTGTTTGGTTCCAGATCGATTCAATGTTGATCTAATATATTTTTCTTCCGAAGCCAAGGTGCGTGGCACTGATTGACTGTCTGAAGTATTGAAAAAGCGATGGGCAGAAATATGGAAACATCACGTCCTCCCCACTCCCACTAGTAACTTGTAGATCGTTGTTGTTTGGAGTCACTCCCCTTTCGAAAAAAGTAAATGCCCTCCCCGTAACGCTTTAACGTAATTATTCTCAAGTATGGAAATACAATTCTCGATATGAACATAAAATATTCTCAACTACCAAAATGATATTCTCGACTACAAACATAAAAATATTCTCAACTATAGACATACATTTCTCGACTATAGACATAAATTTCTCGAATATAGACATAAATTTCTCGAATATAGACATAAATTTCTCGACCATAGATATAAAATTCTCGACTATGAGAAAAGCATTCTCGCCTATAGATCTAATATTCTCGACCACTGAAATATGATTCTCGCCTAAAGAGATTGACATCTCGACCTTTTGTCTACCTTTTGGCAGAAACGGCGCAGTCAAATTAATTCTCGTATACCTTTTGGCCGAAACGGCGCGCCATATTAGGGTTAGCCCATACTTACCCATATCAACAAGATCCATTTGCAGCTGCTCACCGAGGTAGTAAACCCTAGTCTGTCTGAACTTATGCTTGCTAACTATTTTCCTGTACCGTGTGTAAAAGTGTCCTGTGATTTCAGCCATTCAGTGACCTTACTCCTACTCACACCGGGGAGACCATCAGCCAGTGCTTTCTGGTAAAGTCTCTCAGCTGACTGATAACCAGTTGACGGGTTATAGTATATATCTCTCAACCCCTGTTCCAATTCTATGTCATTGTCCATATACTCTACGAGATGTACAGCTCCAACAGTATACTCCCAAAACTATTGAGTGGTTTTCCGTTCTGATCTGTCACGTGGAATCCAACTCATTGATAATACCTCTACCAATTTCCAGCTCTGTTTCAATGTCAACAAATGCCTGTGTCGAACCAAACAGAGACTGCTCACTAGTGACTGGAAGACTCACTAGAACATTACTCTTCCTCCCAGCATACAGGTTCATTGACGTAGATATTACATTACACATCACCACCAAGTACTTCAACCCATTATTCACATTTATCAGCCCACTCTTTGTACTACTACCTGGTAAGAATGTACGGGTGCTGAACCCTAGTAAAGTGGCTAAGTTGCTATGTAGTGCTAGCGTCGTGCTACTGTCAGTCACCATCGTACACTTAGACTCAGGTCTACTAAGTGTTAATGTAACCCCGCTGTTCCCCTCAAGTATCTTCTTAAAATCCTGGAATGTACAGGGTGTATCAAAAAAAAGGCTACCCTTAGAAAATATAATTAACATTCTTTTCAAATAACCTATTGTATATTGACAGCCCTGGACACCTCTGAAGTCACGGATGCGTAAAAAACAAATGGTCGTATACACCTGGGAAATTACGATAACTTCTAAACGTATGAAGGAGCATAACTGAAATAAAAATGTTAATTATATTCATATCAGTTCGATTAAAAATGGTTCAACTGACCACAGAGCAACGCGTATGTGTCCAGGGCTGTCAATATACAATAGGTTATTTGAAAAGAATGTTAATTATATTTTCTAAGGGTAGCCTTTTTTTTGATACACCCTGTATAATAACCATCCCCAAGGAATTTATTCACCCTTTTGTTGTGAACATAGTAATTACCCTTGCTGCTGGACACATTATAGTACTCCCACATTATGTAAGCCTTCTTCAGTAGAATATGAGGATTTTTCCCTGTCAGTATAGGCTCCTCCAGTCTAATCACCTTATATGATCCTTCTATCAGCACGGTCAGTTTCCTCATAATATAGATCATATTATGGAAGAAGCGCTTAGGAAGTACTATGGCAGCAGCTACAGCAAGTACTTAAGAACGTATAAAGAGTCAATCGCCAAAGCCAAGGAAAACCTACTTAAAGAATATCCGAAAGCCACTCTCAGCAAGCTTGAATTCATCCCAGAGATAGATAGGGAAGGCAACCTGACGAAGACTTCCATATGGTTTATAAACAGCGACATAGTGTCAACAGACATCACGAGCAGCACCTTCAAACATGATAAGTCCATGTGGAAGTACCTACACAACTTCACCGGAGTACGGCCCCACAGCCTAGTCATGAAGAACGGCTTCCCAATCATATGGCTAGCCAACGCGTCGGACATAGCACCACTACCAAAGGGAAAGGCACATAAACACTATAAGTTTGGTAGCACTACCGTGGTCCATGATATATGGTATGATGGGTTCCCATCTGAGGATGTTCTCAACTATCCCATAAATAATTTCAGGGTTTATGTGAACTCTAAGGACTACTTCATGTCCAAACTGCCGGAGCTGAAGATAAGCCATCCAGGTAAGCCATTCAACTGGAATGACACCAATTCCTACTTCATGACTATATTCGCCACATACGCCGCCACCTACTGCTGTGGAATCAGCATGCAACATCTGACACCATCTGATGAGGTGTACCCTATGATAACATCCATAGCTAGGTACCACGTCTACTTCACAGTAAGACGCCTTCTCAAAAGGATGGAGGGAAATGATAGCATGCAAAGTATATCAACAGAGTTCAGGGCAGGCAACCTATATGGAAATATTATGAAGTTACCGTGGACATTCTCCTATGAACCACACTCTGGAGGGGTTAGCAACGTCAGAGTAGTTAGGTCTGGGTATCAGAACCACTACAGACACTATGTACCAAAGTCATCCAATGGTCTGACTAGGGTTGGGTTGAAACGTCTCAACCAGTCCATCGAAGCGTACATTTACAGCGTATTAGGCGCTCAGGCTAAGACTAGGGTGTCAATAGTCAATCATGGTGGTGGGTCACTGGAAAGTCAGCAGGAGTTCAGAAAACTAACTGAAGACGCTATAACAAACTACAGTGTAAGCACCTGGATACTAAACATGAACAGGAGCATAGCTGACACACACGTCACCCAAGATCTGGCATTGTCGCCTAAAAGTTAGCTAGTACCTAGCAAGATGATAATTCTGAAAAAGGCCATAGAGGGGTACAACAACCTTCTGAAGACAGCAACAGAGAGTATGAAATTCGGAGTTAATAATATTAACTATCACAAGGTTAAGCACATCACACCCAAGAAAGTTCACAGCGTTGGGGTCCAGCATCTGGAATCACTGGATGGCCCGGCACCCACCGTCACCCATGATTCATCTGATGTACAACCTGCTGTCACCACTGCTAAGCATGATCTGGAGAAGTTACCAGGTATGGGAGAGTCTGACAATCCATCAAACGCAGGTGTTGTGCTCGCTTTGACTGCTGTGGGTGGATACATGGCCAGGAAGTATATATACCCTATGCTATGAGTCTTAACCTAGGTTACACAACAGCGCCTGACGGCGTTATAGGCGAAGTCACTGACGACATTGACATGAAAAATTTCAGGATAACCCAAGTCACACCGGCCACTGATGCCAACCACCTGATAAATAAGAAGTATGCCATAGAAAAGTTCGCCAAGAAGGAGAATTACAGGCTTAACGCCACAATGGTCTGGTACTACCCAGCAATTGGTGGAACGCCGGAAGCACTCAATGGCAACACCTACCCCATGGTCTCAGTAAGCAAGGACACTAAGATAAGAATATTATGCCACTCATTCGACAAAGATGGTGTGGTGCCTGACAACGTAGTGAAGGTCACATACCGGCTGTACTATGTCACATACAAAGCGACACAGGGTTCTGAGCTACTGGGTACACTAACTCTGGGGAATGCAGACAGGCACTATAGCGGTCACTGGTCTATACCTGTTAATCACGACTTTTACATCAGCGACACTATCTCAGTACAGCAGGCCAGCAATAAACCATCTGTCGGCTACATCTACCCAACAATAACTGGGCTGACCAGTGGTAATGAGAGTTGCCTGACAGTGTCATTCTATGAGCCTGTTTAAATCATCATTAATGTATGCTTGACAGAGAGAAGAGCATAGTAAGATTCAACCACATATCCGATAAGCTGAGCTCAGAAGAGGTTGAGATGCTAAAGTCACTGTACGAGTTATGGCCACCTGTTACCAATGGCAGTTTAAGAGACTCAGCAGGATTAACTTAACCCTGAACATGTCTGCTATCTTCCTCACTGTTGCTGGTGGGGCATTCAGTGCATTGGGTGGATTCGCTACCCTATCAGTGAGTGCCGTCGGTCTGATAATACATGGCTATATAAAGAACAAGAGGATCAGCGAGAAGTGGCATACAAGAGCTACACAAAATCCCTGAACACCATCAAAGGCTATCTGAGAGGCATTGAGTTTGACAGATCAACAATGTTCAGCAACCTGACTATGGTAGACAACATAATAAATGACAGCACCATGCCATTGGAGAAGAAAATAAGAGACAGGTATAGTGGGGTCTACAGGTGCCACACGTACACGAAATCAGCGGAGTACTATGGAGGACTACGAGTTTAAGGATTTAGGTGATAAGGAAGTTCCAGAACATGATGATGATGACTATGAAGAAACAGATTTCGGCGGAACTGAGCCGGATTATTACTCTGACAGTCGTTCCAGAATAATTGTTAGCGAAGATAAGATGAAGCAGATCAGGAGACGTCATGCGTACAGAGACACGGAGGATTTCTTCACTAACATTCTGGACCTTGAGCCTGGGTGCAGTGATCCCAGGTTCATAGACTACCTGCTGGATAATGACGTCTTCAAGATCACTAGGGAGCTGAGTGATGCAGGTCTCATCGATGATTATTCTGTGAGTTACCTTGGAGGTGAGTTCAGGTCAATTGGCCGTGCTCTGATAGATGAGGACAGTGATATGCTAAGGACTGGTATAAGGGAGTACTACGATGAGTGGCAAACTAGGATGCTAAGAAGGACTATGAAGAGGGCTGGTGTGATAGCCGGCATTGGCCTTGGTATAATAGCATTAGTCACAGGCCTGTCAGTGGGGCTAACCCGGAAGGGTGCAGATGTTACACACGCGGGGAAGAAGAGGAGGAAGTGGGAGAATCTGAAACCAGCCAAGGTCACCATACCATGGTCAGACATTGAGGAGGCTGGTGGAGATACCTTGATTTTTACTGGTAAGTATCTGACAGTTATCTTAGCGATATCTGCAGTATATCTTACAGTAAGACGGCGGTGACCTGTAAGGACCTGTAAGTTAATCTCAGGTAATCTATAAGATGGAGCAGGGCCAGAAGATAACTACTGAAGTTAAGACTAAAGATCCGAAGCGTGTCGAGGCAGGTAAGAGGTTGGCAGCAATTTCCAAAGCGGCGAAAGAGAAGAAGATGAAGGAAAGGTTAAAGAACATGGAGCCAGATGCATGGACAGTACCTAGAGGCTATACGATAGGCCTGGCAGGACTTCTGATAGCAGGCGTGTCACTATACTTTGCGTGGAGGAGTGACAGGAGGGAAGCAGCTGTTGTTACCACCCCAGCTGAGCCTGAGAGCGGAATTAAACTGGAAACACTATAATTAAATATCACCAAGGTTATGTCGACTCAGAGGAAGGAACTTATGAATGAAGGTTTTGACGCTGTGCTTGTAACATTAGGAGTTGTGCTATTTAGTATGGCGAGTAAGAAGCTGCTGAAGGAGCCGCTGATATCAGCTGAAAGTGTGAAGTCATATGTGAAGCTGGCGGTTGGTATTACAGCATCAACACTAACTGTCAAATATCTGCAGCAGAAGAAGTACATACCTGAGGATCCCTTTAAGAATTCCTAGGGGGATGTCCACTTTAAGAATACATAGTTAACATTATGGCAAGTGCAGTAGTAGGTGGAGTTGTTCAGACAACATTCGCCGCATTCAGTTTCGCTGGAGCTGGGTTCCTATTCAGTAAGCTCAACCACACTGGATATGATAAGGAACTGGAGAGGCACAACCACAGCCTGGAGAAGTTGGCAGCGGCTAAGGAAGCATTCTACGAGAATGAGATAAGACATAAGGACAGGTTGGCTCAGCTGCGGGTAGAGTTGGGTGATGCCAACGCTGACATAAATGCTACTAATAGGGCCCTGGATAAGTTGAGAACATACACCTCAGATGGGATGACCTTTAGAGGTGAACCTCAACTAAGCGACTTCTACAAACCTTCTAAGGAGATGCAGAAGTATCAGGCAGCGTTCGTGGCTATAGTAGGAGTGGCCATAGGTTTCACAGCGCATAGGGGAGGATTTATTTAAAGTTATTTTATTATATCATAGTATATGGGTAGAAGAGACGCTATAAAGCGAAGATTTAGGAAAATTGATAAGATGCACACGTGCGGCTGTGGTGGCTACCGTGTCACACTGAGTGGGTATCCGACTTGTACGTCATGTGGTTTACAGAGGCCATTCACAGTACCTGTGCCAGAACTGGACCTGATGTCGTGGAGGAAGAAGAAGTCAGTGCATAAGAGAAGTAAGTGGTTCGCTAAGAGGATCGTGGGGGTTGTCAAGAGTTCTGACGAGAGAATGTTGACAGCTGATTTCATGGAGGTTGTCTCAGTGTTGATGAGACAGAGGCTTATAAGAAAAAACGTAAGTAGGTATAACTACTACATAATAAGACTGGCCAGTCGCAGGGGTCTAGAGCTGTTGACAAGTGTACATGATATGCGTGATGGGTATACTAAGGACATGTTCGATGACCGATTGTTTGGGTCTGTGTATAGGGAGTTGGGTTGGGACACTGACTGTAGGTGTCCACTCTATAGGAGTTGGGTGCGTTTAAAATGAGAAAAATTATATAGGAACATAAAGTATGACATTTAGGTTTGGGAAGACTGAAATAGTAACCGTGTGTGAAGGTGATAATATCTGGTTTCATGGAAAAGGTGTTGCGGAGGCACTTGGTTATAAGAGACCGGGTAAGGCAATCCAGGATCATGTTGGGAAAGATGATAGGAAAAAGTGATGCAAGCAGCAAGGTCCCAAAATGGGATGTTGGTCAAACGTAGCACCTACCTGGTGAATGAGCCTGGAGTGTACAGTCTAGTGTTTTCATCTAAGCTACCTTCAGCAAAGAGGTTCAAAAACTGGGTGTTCAAAGATGTCCTACCGTCCATAAGGAAAACTGGACAGTACACTTCACCTAGGCTTATTGGGAACCAGCAGTCGCTGATGAATGAGGCTGACCTACACCATCAGGTGATTAGCTACATAAGAAAGTACTATCAAAATGCTATAATCATCCCAGGCTTAGAGGAGAATCAGGACACCTCGCCGAAGCGGATTTCCAGCTGGAAGAAGGGATATAGGGGTGGGCAACCTGACATTATTATTGGCAACCTGCATAAGGACTATACTGGGCTGGCTATAGAGCTGAAGACCCCGAATGGTATGGGGACTACCTCGGACAGGCAGAAGGTGTTCATCAACGATCTGACTGACAATGGCTATAAGGTTCTACTGTCGTGTGACTACGATGAGATACATAGATGCATTGATGGGTACATGGCAGGGGTGAGGATTAAGTGTAGATACTGTGGCAGGAAGTTCTGTAATAAATACACGCTTAGGAATCACTGCAAATACTTTCACAGGATTCCCTATACTTCACGAGGCCACTCATGAACTTGATGTATGCATCTGTTAGTTTCCGCTCCATCTCAAGTAGGTTGAAAATGTGGTCAATCAGTTTTTCTATCTGCTCACAGATCCTTAGGATTCTCTCAAGCATTACATCTTCCATATAGACTATAGAAGATGTAATGCGTCTAAAATTATTTTTTCGAAAATATATAGACATAGTATGCCAAGGACGGTTGAGAATATAAACCCACTTAAAGAAACAGCAACAGGTGTGGATAGTATGACCAGCAACACGCCAGTCAGTAGACAGGATCTGCATAATGAGCTGGGAGTTGTGGAGGCTAGGAGAGCTCTTAAGGGTTATACCAGAGGTCTGGAAATTAGTGTTGCGGACTTTGATGATCCTGAATCTGAGATAGACCAGACAAGAAGCCTAGTCTGCAGAGTACTTGAGACTCAGATGGAAGATATGGGTGGCATAAAGTTTACGGAAATTCTGAAGATCAAACTAAAGAAGGAACTAAATAATGGTGATTTCCTTTTTAAGGATGTCTACTTTAGTAGTAAAGCTGCAGTCGCCATAGACAAAAGTCATCTGAAGGCTTTAACTACAGTGGGCGGTAAACATATGCTGAACCTGTATGAGTCGTGGGTCTCTGAAGGTAGTGGTTGGGTTATAGATGAAATCCATAACCACTATATTAACGTGGTAGCCTATAAACCATTACAGGGTAGTAGTTATGTAGAACTACCTATGGAGTTGAGGAACTCTGCAAAGGGATTGATAAACATAAAGAACAGTGATAATGAGTGTTTCAGATGGTGTCATATTAGGTATCTAAATCCACAGAATAAAACCCCCCAGAGAATCAGGAAAACTGATAAAGCCCTACTACCAACCCTTGACTACACTTGACCAGTGTGAAATTCCCAGTCGCAAGTAGACAGTACAGTAAGATAGAAGCGCAGAACAGCATATGCATAAATGTGTTCGGGTATGAGGGTGGACAGGCTTACCCAATCTATGTGTCCAAGGAGAACCATGAACGCTGCATGAACCTACTGCTGATTGATAGGCATTATGTGTTGATTAAGGACTTTAATAAGTTCATGTACTGTAAGACTAAGCATAAGGAGAGAAAGCATTTCTGTATGCATTGTCTACAGTGCTTCAGCTCAGATGCCGTACTGTCAGCCCATAGTGAGAACTGTATTGTGGTTAATGGTAAACAGGCTATAAAAATGCCTGGGGAGGGTGAGAACATACTAACATTCACCAACCACCGTAAACAGCTTGAGGTACCATTTGTGATATATGCTGACCTTGAATCTGTGGTGGCACATAATAATGCACCTAGTCCAGATGATAGGACATCATACACACAAGAGTACCAGAAACATATAGACTGTGGGTTTGCGTACAAGGTGGTATGTTGTGTTGATGCTAGCTTCAGTAGACCGGTGCAGGTTTATAGGGGTAAGAAGGCTGTCTATAGATTTATGAAAAAGATGTTGGAGGAAGTCACCTACTGCCAGTGTTAAGGAGAAGTTCTTCAATAAAGACATGATTATAACTAAAGCTGAGATGGATGACTATGAAAAATCCACAGAGTGTCACATATGTAATAGGAGTTACATAGACTCAGATATAAGGGTCAGAGATCACTGCCACATCACTGGGAAATATAGAGGATCAGCTCACAGCAAATGCAATATGATCTACAGAATGACCGATAAGATACCAGTGATCTTCCACAACTTAAGGGGTTATGATAGCCACTTCATAATGCAGGAGATAGGTAAATTTGGAATGAACATAAATGTGATACCTAACAACATGGAGAAGTACATGTCATTCATGCTGGGCCGACATCTGGTGTTTACAGATAGCTTTCAGTTCATGTCCAGTGCTCTGGGATGACTTGCTGACAACTTACCCAGGGATAAATTCAGCCTGACGTCTGAGGAGTTTGAGGGTGGTAAATTTGAACTGATGACTCATAAGGGGGTTTATCCATATGACTACATGAATAGCTTCGAAAGTTTGAGGACACCTGCTTACCGACCAAGGATGAGTTCTATAGCATCCTGAATGATGAGCGCATCTCTGACGATGACTATACACATGCCCATAAGGTCTGGAGAACTTTCAGGCTGAGGAATATGGGAGAGTACCATGACCTGTACATGAAGTCAGATGTGCTGCTGTTGGCTGATGTTTTCGAGAACTTTAGGAAGACCTGCCTGCAGTACTATAAGCTAGACCCATGTCACTACTTCTCCAGTCCCGGGTTGTCTTGGGTTGCAATGCCGAAAATGACTGCCGTGAAAATTGAACTGATGACTGACATCAATATGTTCCAGTTTATTGAAAAGGGATTGAGGGGCGGCACGTCATATATTGCGAACAGGTATGGGGCGGCTAATAACAAGTATATGAAAAATTATGATGAGAAGCTGCCTAGTAAGTACCTTATGTACCTGGGCGCTAACAACCTCTACGGGTGGGCCATGAGTCAGTACCTACCGACTGGCGGGTTTAAGTGGCTTGATACTGACACTGTGGACCTGAGTCAGTACAGTGATGAGTCTGACCGGGGTCTGATACTTGAGGTTGATCTGGAGTATCCGGACGAATTGCATGAGAAACACAATGACTTTCCTCTAGCCCCAGAGAAGCTTAAAGTTGGAACGGATATGTTGTCAGACTACTGCCGCAATATAAAAGATAAGTATAACATCTCCATAGGCACAGTCCACAAACTGGTCCCCAACCTCATGGATAAGAGTAAGTATGTTCTACATTACAGGAACTTGCGGTTATACCTGGAACTAGGGATGAAGCTGAAGAAAATCCATAGAGCATTGGAATTTGACCAGTCCCCATGGCTTAAGCAGTATATTGACTACAACACACAGAAGAGGACTCATGCGAGGAATGCGTTTGAAAAAGACTTCTTTAAACTTATGAACAATAGCGTCTTCGGTAAGACCATGGAAAACCTCAGGAAGAGGGTAGACGTTAGACTTGTGACTAATCCAGGTAAACTACTGAAACTGGTGTCTAAGCCAACATTCGTCAGCAGTAAGATATTCAATAAGAACCTGGTTGCTGTGCATAAAATTAAAGAATGCCTGACACTGAACAGACCTGCCTTCGTCAGAATGTGTATACTGGACATGTCTAAGACTCTGATGTACGACTTTCACTATAGATATATAGGAAATCTGTATGGTACGGAGGCTAAGCTACTGTTCACCGACACTGACAGTCTACTCTATGAGATCTCCGCTGGGGATGTTTATAGGGACTTCCACTCTGATCGTGATAGGTTTGACAACAGTGACTACCCGGTGGACTCTGAATATTACTTTGGGGAAAACAAGAAAGTCATTGGCAAGATGAAGGATGAGACAGCTGGGACTCCCATCATAGAATTTGTTGGGTTGAAGAGTAAGATGTACTCCTACGTGAAAGATGACGATAGAGGGGACAAAAAGGCTAAGGGCATCAAGAAGGCTGTCATAAGGAAGGATATGAAACATAATGACTATAAAGATACACTACTGGGGCAGAAGCAGCTCACGCATAAGATGAAAACTATAAGAAGTGTTAATCATAAGTTAGGCTCCTATGAAGTCAACAAGATTTCGCTGAGCTGCTTTGACGATAAGAGGTACATACTTGATGATGGGGTTAGTAGCTATGCTTACGGGCATAAACTTATTAGGTTTTATGGTGAGGTGTTTTACGATTGTGGATTTGCCTTTATTGATTGATGGAGGTCTGGTCGGAAGATGGGGCTAGAAAAAGTGATGACAGCAGTTGAAATTATACTTCACAAAATTTTTCACATGGGACACAGACTCATCGGGTTCTATGACCTGACTGAGGGGAGGTGTTAAGTCCGATGTCTTTGCCGGTGATTGGGGATGGTGGTTGGAGCTGATGAGTGGATCCGTTAGCTGGTCCAAGGGGTGCCGCGGATTAGGTGGGCGGATAGGAGGTTGGAGCTGGTGGTTGGGACTAGAGATGGGGGACCTTAAGTGTGGCTTTCCCCCCTAACCACGCCCGCCGTTCAGGCCTTCGGCCTTCACTACACCTCTCGTCCCTTCGGGACTTGCGGTGTCGGGCTCGGGCCATGGGGTGGACCTAAGTTAGGGTGATTAGTAGTGTGGCTTTTCCCCCTAACCACACCCACCGTTCAGGCCTTCGGCCTTCACTACACCTCTTGTCCCTTCGGGACTCGCGGTGTCGGGCTCGGGCCATGGGGAGTGATCTTAGTGATGGACTTAAGTTAGGGTGATTAGTAGTGTGGCTTTCCCCCCTAACCGCGCCCGCCGTTCAGGCCTTCGGCCCTCACTACACCTCTCGTCCCTTCGGGACTCGCGGTGTCGGGCTCGGGCCATGGGGTGGACCTAAGTTAGGGTGATTAGTAGTGTGGCTTTTCCCCCTAACCACACCCACCGTTCACGCCTTCGGCCTTCACTACACCTCTTGTCCCTTCGGGACTCGCGGTATCGGGCTCGGGCCATGGGGAGTGATCTTAGTGATGGACTTAAGTTAGGGTGATTAGTAGTGTGGCTTTTCCCCCTAACCGCGCCCGTCGTTCAGGCCTTCGGCCTTCACTACACCTCTCGTCCCTTCGGGACTCGCGGTGTCGGGCTCGGGCTATGGGGTGGACTTAAGTTAGGGTGATTAGTTGTGGACTTAAGTTAGGGTGATTAGTGATGGAGCTGATGACAGGACCATGGAGTGGAGCTGGTGGTTGGGGTTGATGATGTGACCGACAATTTGTCCAGGGGGTGCCGCGGATTAAGGAGGTGGATAGGAAGTTGGTGCTTATAGCTGGGATAGAGATTGGAGTTAGTAGCTATCTAGTCAGGCCTTCAATCTATAGTGGCCTTATGGGTTTATGACCCACACTATGCTATTACCTAGTCGATCGTTTGTACTAATTAATCCCCATCAAGTTTCTGACAGAGGTAGCGGACTTCTCCATAACCATCATTGTAACTAACCCCTAATAGCCAACCCCTGCTTAGCGCGCATCACCCCTCAGGTCTACGACCTTCGGGTGCTGTAAGTGGTGATTAGGGGTCATCCAAGGGGGGAGGGAAAATGACTGTCTGGGGAGACGGTACGGACCTCTTTACTGTTAATGGGAGCATTAGGGTGGCTGTTATTTGTTACTGGGGAGGTGGAAAAGTGTGCTCGTACCCCCAACTCCTATACTACTAGAAATACATAAATGCAACAATCCCTCGCCTGCTTTTATATGCTTTTTTGAATACACCCCACCCACCTCACCTTCCAAATAAAATAAGCACTCCTGATATACAGCAAAAACAAATGATAACCCTCAGGATAATTACAGAATTTATGATTAGGATGACTAAAAGAAAGTTGAACATATCAAACGAAAACTTACAGATTTCATATTAAACTCTGGTTGTAAAAATATATTGTTTTTAGCCATTTAGGAGGTTTCCAAAGGAATTACTTTTATGTTTTGCAAAGGCAAGATTAAAAGTTAAACAGCTCAAAAACTACATTTATAATAGGAGATAAAAACAACAGACAACCTTTCAGTCTGTATAATACAGGACAAAAGAAAATGGGCAAAGCCTATGAGTATTTATGATAACTGATAAGTGCTTGCAATTAAGTCAATGAAAAACATCACGTCCACAGTAGTAAAGGGAAAGCATGAAAACGTGAAGCTGTATACTGCTTAATGGCCGGCAAAAAACTTGAAAACAACATATTAAAGGGACAAGGTATAGAACTTTATAATGATAGTTGCTAGATTAAGTTTACAGTAACTGACGAGTGTCTAAAAGGGTTCTATTTAAACGTCTGGCCGTTCTTGGCGTTTACAGAATATATTAATGAATAAATGCTGATTACAATCAGCAAAATAAATAAATACAAATGTCTTACCATCATCTTTAAAATGATATTGAGACCACTGAGTGACCTGTGACCACAAACACTACAATTCAGATCGAGTTTTTGTTTACCATACGGCGTTTGGCTTCTTCAGGTTTTCTGATTTCTCTTCAAGATATATTAAACCGGCTGTTTGTATCCTTTTATTCGTTGTTCGGCTTCTTTCCGTTTAAAACGAAACCATTTGAAACCATTTTGTTTCGCAAAATATGGAAATTATATAAAGTTTGCTTCAAAGCTAGTCACCAGTGCCCAAGTATTTTTACCGCGTGACACCCTACGACGTATATATATATACAAACTATTTCCAGATTTTGTCTCCCTTGCTTTTTCTACACGCGTGTAAAGTGGACTCCACGCATGTCGAGATTAGCACCCTCACCGGGCTCCGGGCCTTCGGCCCTACGCCCGGCTCGGGGACTAGTGTTTGTCGTCACTCAGTGGTCTCAAAATCATTCAAGTTTATAACGGTAGGGGATTTGTATTTTGTCCTTATGTCCTAAAACAATATACAGCTTCACGTTTTCGTGCTTTCCCTTTGCTCGTCCAAATTAACCATAAGTCAGCTTAACTAAAGCTAACTTAAAACACTTAGGCTTATATCACGCTTAGATTAACCGTGGTGGACGTGGGCTTTGTCGGTTTTCTTGGCTGTGATTCCAAATTTTCGACTGAAACGTTGTCTGTTTAATACTTCTTTCTGGAATCCGATTCTACTGAATTGTTTTTATCTCAGACTCTATTATAAATGTAATTTTTGAGCTGTCAACTTTTAATTCTGCCTTTGCAAAATGTACATGCATAGAGAAGCCATTTAAAGGCTTGCTAGAAATAATCCCTTTTGAAACCTCCTGAAAACAATATATTTTTTACAACCAGAATTTAATAATGAAATCTAAGTTTTGCTTTGATATGTTCAACTTTCATTAAATGATTTAAATCAGTTTTGTCATCCTATCGACCTACCATAAATTCTATAATTTAATATCCCAAGGATTTAATATCATTTGTTTTTATATTTGTTTGTTTTTATATTGGCTGTATAATCAGGAGTGCTTATTTTCATCAGGGGGTGGGTGGGGGGTGTTTCAAAAAAGCATGTAAACCCCATTCTCTGCACGCTCGACCTCGTCCCCTCGAGAGACAGACTTGATCCAAGTCTAGCGGGTGAGGGGTTGTTGCGTTCATGTATTTCTAGTATGTATTTGCTTGTATTTCCCTTCTGTTTTCCAGTGGTAATGAGAAATTGGCACCCGGTAGGCTGGTAAACTCTTACTACTCTAACGCCCGCAAACTACACTGGTCCTGGAGTACCAATATGGCCGCCAGTGGTTTCAAAATATATGTTTACTGCTGACCATAAGGGATGAGCAATCCAGTTATCTAGAGATCAGTGGTCTAACACCAGACTATTTTACTCTAACACCTGACTATTTTACTCCATCTAACACCAGACTATTTTACTCTGTCTAACGCCTGACTATTTTACTCTGTCTAACACCAGACTATTTTACTCTGTCTAGCACCAGACTATTTTACTCTGTCTAGCACCAGACGATTTTACTCCATCTAACACCAAACTATTGTACTTGTTGAGGGAGACATGACATGGTGGGAGTGAAAGGGTTAAATGTCATAGCACAGAGACACATTTGTATTATTACTGTACATGAATGTAAATTATAGATTGTCTACCAAGAATGTTAATACAAGGGCTGCTGGTCAAAAAGGTGGTAGACCAAAGCGACAAAGATGACAAGCACCAACAGCACCAACAGCAACCACCACAGTACCTCTGAGTGACAGTCTTGCTATGAATGTATCTCATGCAAGCAGATCTGCAACATCCGTGCCAACAATGCACACTGGTACTCAACTATGCCAAGAAAATATTATACCTTCAGGTGCACAGCTTTTGCCTAACAGCATATTGTCAGCCTATCAGGCACCATGTTCGGTTCCCCAAAGTCGAAACACATCAGACATCGTGAACAGACCTGCAAGAACGGATCTGAATTTTGTCCAACCAGCATGCCAACAAATACCTGTGCTTCAACCTGTCAGCACCAATGTTCTGCAACAACAACCATGGCATCAAACAGAGTAAAGAAATGTACAGGTTGTCGCACTGAATTCCGTTCTCCCTTTGACCCACGATTTACCGAACTGGTTATCCAGCACAAAGAGCGGGATTCTTATCCAGACCCGACGACTGGGCAAATTAGAGTTTCAAAGGAACAAAACCATTATTACCATTGTTCATCTGATTGTATTAGACTCAGGCACCCACGCTTCAATGCGAGATCATTACAAATTGATAATGAAACACAAATCCTGATGGCTCCTGCTCAGTCCATTTATCTAAAAAATACATTTCAACTTTAAAAAGCCAAAAGTGGCTCAGTTGTGTATGGTTTAGATTACGAATAGATTAGTTCGTACTGTTATATCGAAACAATACTTCCATGCTAATTGAAGATTGCATTTTTGTATGCATGATATACGTTAGGTTAGGTTTAAGCATAGTTGTGTGCTTGTAAACTTCCATGTTATTTGTTCCTTTAATTGTTCTGTAAAACTAACTGACCGAACCGAAAAGGATGGGACTTGTACATTTATTAACAACAATCCTTTGCATGCAGTAAATATTGTTTCTTGAATTATTGGAAAATATGGTTTTAAAACGAACAACATTAGTAGTAATGAAGTTCTTGCTTACTTAATCCATTTTAGCATGATAAACAATGTTTAGTTGTTATTTGAGCTGATTTGAGGTCGCAAAGCATTGTAGCTAAATGTACCGCCGCCGTCTTTTCGGTACCGTCATTTGAGGTGGGCTATCTATGTCCTATTTTTAAATAGAGAAAAGAACCTTTTAAAAATTTCCCATGTCTTATATTAATTTGTTTATATTTTGGTTATTTGACAATTTCTTAATTAAAAAAAAAACGAAAAAAAAGTTTACAGTGAACGTCATCGTAATGTACAGAAAGAATTAAAAAGTAGAATGTGATCTAATGTTTATTGATTTTTACCCCATTCCTGCCATGCAGATGATTTTACTTGTCAAAAACCCTCAGATAGCCTAGGTAGCAATAGGTTAATCAATGGAATCATTCTACTTAATATCAACTTCAAAAACTCAATAATTCATGAGGAAAATTCAAACGAAATTAAAGTTTAATCAGTGTCTTTATATGTGATAAAGATACCTCCTGATTTACATAAACTTCAGGTTTTCTCGGTTTAAACTTCGGTTTTCTCGGCTTAGACAAGGTTATTTTTCAAACTTACTACGCCCATGAACTTACCAAGTGGTTCGTTTTTCAAGCAGTTCAATAAACTCTCAGTTCGTGTTTTATCAGATATAAAAACACTCGGCTTCGCCTCGTGTCTTTATATCTGTTAAAACACTCCTGCTCGTTTATTAAAGAGTACAATAAATTAGAAAATGGAGAAGTCTCCACTGGAGAGGTTTGTATCTCTGGGCACTTTTGTCAGGCGACGTGTCGTCACTAGGGATTTGATCTCACTCCATTTCCTGTAAACCGTCATGAGTTTAATTATTTGTTTCTCTTTTTTATCTTAAACAACTATTAGTAAAGTAAGTATACGGGGGAAGGCAAAGTGCCAAACACAAAAATGAAAAAAATCCTAAAAAATAGAAGAGCAAATATTAAATTCATAAAAATGATTTAGTTCATAATATTTGTCTTTCACCAAGGGAAATGGTGCAAGTGGTCTACATCCTAATTCCAACTTAATTGGAAATATAGCATACTTCGAACAAAACACCCGTATTGGAATGTATAATATAAACTATAATGTGACGAAGAAGTATTGAGGGATCCAATTACGACGAGGAACTACATACAAAAGCGTAGATAATTCAGCCGCCATATACCGAAATTATTAGGTAAGAAGTTAAATAGTAACACCATGTCTTATTTATATAAACAAATCTACTAACGGTATTGGTGGTTTGCAATCAATCGCTTGAGATTTAGAAGACAAAGATACGGCGGACATGTTGGAGGAAAAAATACTCCAAATACAATAGCTGCTAATGATTCTTTTGTTAAGTTCCTCCAGCTTGGCCTCCATGACGTCAAATGCGAACCAAGAATCGTGGTCTTGATATTGATTGTATTACCATATATATCAACGCTAATCTGCATTTAAACTGGTCTTGCAGGTATATAATC
Source organism: Corallium rubrum (assembly GCA_964035015.1). Taxonomy (NCBI): domain Eukaryota; kingdom Metazoa; phylum Cnidaria; class Anthozoa; order Scleralcyonacea; family Coralliidae; genus Corallium; species Corallium rubrum. The sequence continues at coordinate 45,202 of CAXIUP010000072.1, read as the reverse complement.
AATAAATTTGCATGCATGGATGTTTATAGTGTGCATATTAACGAAGAGAATCCTTCTGTTATTATGAGAATAACGTCATCTTCATTACGCCATTACACTGTTTGCCGTTACGCCATTACGCGTTACGCATTACGCTAATTACTAACACCCTCGAGAAATAACGGTTTTTATCCTTGAAACGCCGCCATCTTAGATTTTGCACGACGGCTCAGAGTTGATGACTTCAAAATTAAAAAGAAAACCACCGCTGTGCATCAACTCTGAGCCGTCGAGAAAAATCTAAGACGGTAGGAGCTTATTTCGTAGTTAGCTATGACTTATGTGTCATGTACGTATCCAGAATTATTATTTTTTATGTTATAATTATTTTGTTTGTTTAATCTAGTTGTTTAGGAAGAAATCGTCCCTATTTTTCCTACTACGAAGATCAGCAGTTGGGTCTCTTACTTATCCAAGAACCATTAAGTTGTTAGATCCTGTTTTTTCGCCCCAGGGTTCCAACCGAAGAATGGCAGAAGAAAAGATTTATAGGTTATTCCTTAATTACTTGAAAGAAGTTACCGGTAAGCGTAACGCAATGAACATGCAATTACCACAGTATTTTTTCAGTCCGGCTAAAAAGCTAGACTACAAGACAATGAAAACCAACTAAAAACTAATTGTGGTTCTTTGGCTCCTGAACGCGTACTTTCTGCATTTAATTGATGGCACTATTCTCGTATTTTTCGTATTCCACATTTTAACTGTCGTTGACGTCACCTGGATTTTCTAAATCATTTGCTTGCGTTTATAACGATCCAAAATTGGGCGGATTCTTCGCATGCAAGTTAGGACTATATGCTTTGTCCTTTTGTCAAAAAGGTAACAAAGAAGTGGGGGCTTTTCCCTTCGGACCCCGTTTTCGCCTACCCCGGGGCTAACTGGACACAAGAGGCAAATGTTTGTTGGCGATGTGTATGTCTGCACTCTAATAGTTATGTATATTTTCGATATTGCGACCTATACAACTCCTCATGAATGTACCTTTCACACGTTCCTTTCTCGCATCATCTGCTGATGTGGTATTTTTTTTTATTTGCAGCTGGTCGCAGAGACACAATATCATTATAAGACATTTTAAAGTTTGTAACTGGATCGGAAAATGAGCCATCCTTGGTTTTTCTATTACACCAACCATTGTTTTCAGCTTAAATATGCCGTCATGCCTGCCAACTAGCAACACATGTATAAACAAGTTGACATTGGTTGACAAAGCGCCATCTGAAAACAAAGGTATAGGTGTCAACTTTACTCTTCGCGATCTTTATGTATTTTCTTACTAGTCGTTTTAAGTCGTTACGGTGAAGCTCGCGAGAAGTTGCTAAAAACCAGGTGAAGTGATACGAACAATACGGACATTTTTCTTCAACTTTCAACGCAACTTGGTTGCGTTGCAAGCTGAAAGGCGTTGTTGCATGTATTAAACATTGTCACGCAACAAATTTATGTTGCAAAAAAGTAGACGCCAGTTCTACTTGTCGCAACATGTTGTTTCAACTTGCAACAATGGTAATACGTGTAACAACGCTTTTCAACTTACAACTTACAACACAACAATGTCGCAGCAGCTTAACACGTTGAGACCTGGACCTCTCCCTGTGCTGAATAAAATCGTCTGGCGTTAGCCAGACGATTAAACCTTAAAGACTCGTCGTCAGGCTTCAAAGTGTTAACCTACACATAAAATAAATTGGTATTCAGTACATGTACCTAATAAGCTTGTGATTGCCATCCATATGCCAAAGGGCCAGCGGCGAACGAACGTTGTAGACGCGTCTTTTAATCGCATTTATGGCACGAAGTCTTCTTCCAATCGGATTGATTCTTTTGATAGAATTCCTTAACCTTTGCCTTTGTACACGAATTCCCTGCGATAGCAATTCCCCCTCAATTGTTTTTGTTCCTGCAACAAGAAATTAATTTTTTTATTATCTACGCGCAACCGCAGTATTACTCGATTTAACGCAGCCCCGAGTAAACGCCTCTCCGAGTAAAGGCGGCACTTTTCCACAACATAACACTAGCCAAACTAAAAACAGGTACATTACAACTCAATTTAAACCAACAACAAAAATTAATTCTCTAATTGACATTTCATAAAAATAAGATTTTTTCAACAAAAAGGAGGCAATGACATTTGAAACATGTTTATTTCAGTTTTGTAATAGCTTGTTAAGGGGTGGACCATTAGAAATCAAGGGACGGGGGGAGGGTGACAATTACCAAAAAAAAATTCGCGCAAAGGAAAATGATAAAGACAAAAAAGTCGTGCAAACGAACAACAACAACAACAAAATTCGTGCAAGCAAAGTGCACCATGTGATTTATCATATGATAAAAAGGAAAAACTCACTGATTAAACAGTCAAATATACTATTTAGAAACTTCAGGTAGTTTCAAACACTGCAAACTATCTATTATTCATTGTTATATAAAATTTCCTTATTTCATTTATATTAATTATCTCAAATAAAAAATAAAAATTTAAACAAATTTAGACTTTGGGAGAGACACGGCAGATTGGAACAGGCCTGAAGAAGTGCACTGGAGGACGCCCTTCAACCCCTCAGAAATTTCTTTTATCTCATTCTGTTTATTTCTCTCTTGAATTTTTGTTTCTAAAGTGGCTGGTTTAATATTATGTCATTATGCATGCAATTTAAAGTAAATGCAAAATAATTTCGAAATGGCGCCTGATTTTTTTTACTCGAATTCAGAGTTTGTGCAACTTTTTATTGAGTGGTCCAATTTTACAAACCCTCCAAAGCACAGAAAAACACTTTTGAACACTGATATTTATCATCATCGTCTTTTTAATAGCGTGCAAGCCGCTATTCACCACTTTAATATGATCGCTAGTTGTACTTGTATTTGCAGGCTACATCTCGCTGTTTTTATAAAGTGCCACATGGTCAGTTTTGAACTGGCATCCTTTCACGTATGGCTTACCCTATACAAAAATATACTTAAAAGCCTAAAAATTTAAAAGGGGGTGCTTAATCAAGTAAATAATGTATTATTTATGTTTAATATAAACAAGTCCACACCCCGACATGTCTCATCTCTTCACCAACCTGATCTTGGAAAGTGTGCAACAATACGTCCAACATACACGTCTAAAGAATCATCATCAATATTGCTAAGGCCCCGTCTACACGAGACTGGACGAATGTTTATCCGGATAAAAATTTGTCCGGATGAATACGTTTACACGGTTCCGCTAAAAATTCGTTCACTTTACCTTTCCGTTTACACGGAGTCGTGTTCGGTGTTCGATGAAAGTTCGTGCATGGGCACTTTTGGGGTTAATAGGGGTTAATGGTTGTTAAATGGGGATTGGTCTTGTGTAACGCCGAATTGCCGAAACGAGCCGCCATATTTGCAGTTTACGTTTGCACGTTTGGTTTGGAGAATGCCGTCAGAAAAGAAGTCGAATTTTGTATGGACAGATGAGGAAACGGCTCTACTCGTACAAGTGGTAATCGATTACAAATCTTCAAAATCAGCCACTGGCCTAGACTGGGAAACAATAAAAAATAAGTACGAGGAAATAACGACAAGATTCCAAGCCAGGTATCAAAGGAAAGAAACTGGGGTTGGTGCAAAGGATTTCCCGCATTGCGATGACCCAACCATCATCGCCAAAGAGAGAATAGCTCCAAAAATAAAAAGGATAAAAGCAAATTTTTGCAAGGCTGTCGACAGTGGTCGTAAAAGTGGCGGGGGTCGGATTGTTCTTAGGCTATACGACGAGTGCTATGAAATATGGGCTGGTTCTCCAGCTGTGGAAAGCATGCCTGGAGGTATTGAAACAGTGACCCTGCAAGATGAAGTTTCAGCAGCTAACTCATTTGGAGAACAAGCACTGAGCCCTACTTCCAGTTCCAGCCGTAGTGTGTCACCTTTGCCATTTTCAACAGGTAATGGTCATGGTGAGAGTGAAACTGAAAGTGAAGTTGAGCAAAGTCTTCCTGAACAATCAACAGTTAAAGACATGGGAGAGTTCAGAAGAAACTTGGTAAAACACTTGCAAGAGAAGAAAGACTCCAAGCTAACCAAAAAGCTTGCTGTTGATGCTCAGCTTCTGGATTCAGCGAAACAAGAGCTTGCCTTGAAGAAGAGGGGGATAGAAATGATGGAGGAAGGTGAAAAGCAACAGGAGAAACGTATGAAAATTTTTGAAAACAGTATGAACACTGTGACTGCTGCCATGAGTAATGGCTTCAATATGCTACAAGCCATGTTTCAACAACCCATGTTTCAACAACCCAATGTGGCCCCACAGCAAATGCAACAACACATTTATGGACACCAACAGTACAGTGCAATGAGTGCATATGGACATAGAGATAATACAGATCTTCCAGGAAATCCATTTACCGGATTTGCAGAACAGGATAACTGAAACTGTGTCATTGTATCTTGGCAGTATGTTTATTTTGTTATCAGTTGACATTACCAATGTTTTGTTTTAATTAATCTTATTTCCATTAGGTTGTGCCTTCAAGTTACTGGAACATGATTATGTATTTGGTATTATTTGATGTTTGTAAACTGTTATCTTACCTTGAGTAACAAGAGGTTACAACATTAAGGTGACAGTTACAAATTCAGCAACATTTGAGAGGTTTATAATTACAGTGTATATGTTTGTTGTTGATATGGGGTAATAAAATTGAAAACCTAATATGTTATCACACATTACATATTATAAATAAGTTGCATCTTACACACGCTGTGATTGGTCAGTTACCATGTTTATATCAGGCTTTGTAAACACGGTTGTGACATCACAGCACATTTCTTACTCTTATTTCAAAATAAGAAATAGAAAATGGATACCCTGTGTTTATCTAACTTGATGTATTGTTTAATAAACGAGCAGGAGTGTTTTTATATCTGATAAAACACGAACTGCGAGTTTATTGAACGGCTTCAAAAACGTACCACTTGGTAAGTTCATTGGTGTAGTAACTTTGAAAAATAACCTTGTCTAAGCCAAGAAAATCAAAGCTAACGTTTATGTAAATCGGGATGTATCTTTATCACATACAGGTATAAAGACACTGACTAAACTTTAATTTCTTTTGAATTTTCCTCAATTATTAATGCGTTTTTGTAGCAAACACTCAAGTGAGTTTGGGAGAATTCAAAAGTACTTATGTAAACCCTTGTTTACAGCTTGGATTCACATAAACTTTTAAATTCTGCCAACTCACTCTTGTGTTTGCATCAGGCTATATAAACATGGGTGGCCATTTTCTGTTTCTTAACTGACCACAATGACACCGGAGAGGGGAATCACTACTTTAAAATGTGGCACAAAATTTTCAATGACCATAACATTCTTAAATTCAGGGACATCTGGTCTGGGAATCAGCTGTTCATTGTAAAATTTATGTAAATTGTTCTTGGACACACCCCACCCCAATCCAAGTAGGTTTACAATGTCTCTGACTGTGATAACCTGACTATACTATAGGACCATATTGTTGACACTGAACTATTTTTTATTAATTGGTTAGCCTGGTATGGGTAGCCAAACATACTTGCTACTATCAATCAGTTTTATTGATGAAAACAAAATATGTTGCACTTGTGTTACTGTACATTTTAAACTAAACAAATTTCCTAGTACATGTAGAGTACTGCCTGTCTTTGCAGATGTTAACAGTTCAATATCTGTTCTGCCTTTACTCATAAACTCAAATATTTAAATATTTCTTGAATGACTGTCTTCCTATATGCAAATACATGTGTTACTGAAACTTTGTTTGTATAGGCTGTTATTGATTTACTGAGCACAGCTTATACTTCGAAACTATTAATCAAAATATTTAACAAAAATATTTCTAACTTTTTTGCCACTTGTTTCATCATTGTTTCCAAGAGAGTACCTGTTACCTAACAGTGGTGGTTGGAACTCCCTGTCATAGTCAACTGCTCTAGCTACATCATCATCTCCAATGTTCTCATTTTGCAGCTCGCAAAAATTATGAAGAACAAAACATGCGTAAATAACAAAGGGCAAGTCTGCAGAATTAATGTCCATTTCACGCTTTAAAGCCCCAAATCTTGCTTTCAGTCTGCCAAATGAGCATTCGATAACTATTCTGGCTGATGAAAGACGCCATCCAAAATATTGCTCCTGGACTGTTTCCCCCACCTGGAAACTCCTTCATGACAAAGGGTAATAGGGGATATGCAGGGTCTCCCAGAATACACACTGGGACTGGATCTTCCTCATCCACAATTCTCTTTAAGCTCTGGGGGATGCCATGTTCTCTGAATAATTTGTTTATCTTCGAGTTTCCAAACATTCGTGCATCATGAACACTTCCAGGCCACTTCACCACAACATCTGTAAAGCAATATTTGTAGTCACACATGGCTTGAACATTTATGGAGTATCGGTTTTTCCGGTTCATGTAATCTGTCGAATTCGCACATGGCCTTTTGATAAAGATGTGGGTACCATCTATCGCCCCCATACATTGTGGAAAACCATGTTTCACATAGAATTTAGAGACTGTTGATTTCACCTCCTCTTCAGTCTGGGGAAGTTTTATGTATTTGGGTCCAAGGTGATGAGTTATAACAAAGGATACATTTCGGATGATCACAGAAACTGCAGCTCTAGATATTCCAAAGGCGTTTGCCACCTTTCGGTATCTGCCCTCATCTGATAGGTAATACAAGGTAACAGCTACCTGCTTTTCAACTGAGATTGGACCACGCTGTTAGTGTTTTTTTTTCTAGAAAGGGCCTCAGTTGATTGCACAAGTTGAAGAAGCTCTCTTTTGACATTCTGAAATTCTCTCTCCATTCCTCTCTGACAACAAATCCACTGAAAATATTGTTCCACCAAGTGCTGCTTCTTCCAGGTCTTACCCAGAACCTTCGACGTTTTCTTGATTTTCGTTTGTTATTAATGATATGTGACAGCCTGCTAACCTTTAATACTGAACTATCTTCAACCAACCTTCGTTTTCGATGGGAATTGCCTGAAAGCATCACGAAGGCCGCGTTCAGGATCCCCGCAGCCGAAATCGTTGTCCATAGAAGCAACGACAGCAATATAAAAACAATTTTCTTCTTCCGCGAGTTCATTTTCCTTTAAAGTCTTTAAAGAGCGCAATGAAAAAGCGGCGGTTTGCCGTTTACACGGTATCGGACGAATATTTATCCGGCACAAATCGCAATTCGTCCGCTTTCATAGGTGGACGAAAATTTGAGCGGATTCGTGTCGAAAATTTGAGCGGATAGGTGGGTCTCGTGTGAACGCGAAGCCTTTCCGGACGAATTTTTATCCGGATAAACATTCGTCCGGTCTCGTGTAAACGGGGTCTAAATCTTTGTATATTTGTCAAATTGTATTCGGACAAACGGTTTTCAACCGTACGTCGACTTACACGAAAGCATTAGTGCCATCTCATTTTGTGTAAAACCATTGTCTATAAAGAAAACCAGAATAATTATTTGAAACATCACGTAGAATGTGTATTTGCTAAGCTTTCAGCTTGCTGACTCAGGCCTTCATCAGAGCAATAACAAGCGTATGACCAGGAAGTTAAGTGGAAGGGTCGTCATGACAAGTAATGGATCATTTTCACTCACGTGATCGGTGGTGCTTTTGGGGTGGTGAAAGAATACGAAATGTTTGATAGCCATAGCAATGTGGCCACCATTTCATTGTTTCTGTGCACCAATACTGCCGCCGTGACATCAGATGAAAGCCAAAAATACTTCACGCGAATAAGAACAAGGGAAGGCAAGCTATCGAGATTGCAAAACATTGAGATTGCCCAACATCGCCCAAGAGTGACTAAACAGCACGTGGTGTGCCCTATTCCGAGAACGTTCTTGATTTTGTTTTATAATTAATAAAATTAACGTGATACACCACGTGATTTAATTGATCAGTTGCTTAGTTTATAAATGAGGTGAGCCAACAGCTTGTTGTTACTGCTCTGATGAAGGCCTGAGTCAACATGCTGAAAGCTTAGCAAATAAATGTTTTTCGTGGTGTTTCCCCAAAAAATAATCAATAAAACCAGAATATTTGTTGGACGTTAGTACGTGAATGTAAAGGTAGCAATATGTCTTACAGAATTTTGTAAGTATTTTAGTATTTTTTTAACAGGGCTTCTGTTGATAACACTTTTTATTTTAAAACTGATAGAATTACCCTGTGTAAATAAAGGCTTATCTATCTATTATCTATCAGTCACCTATGGTGGCCCATTGTTCTCAGCGAATTCAATACAAAAAATTGTAGGACACAAGAAAAACATAACTAAAAATATATTTTCAACAATAAAAACAGTTTATTAAAATAAAATTAAAATTATAAAAATAAAATATATATAAAATCAAAATTAAAAAAAAATTAAATGAAAAATAAAATTAAAATAAATAAACATTCACAAAAATAAATATAAAAAACAAAATAGGAAAAAACTGAACATGTGGTTTTTATTTTGAAATTGAAAATTCGATGTTATCAACCAACGGTGACCCAGCGTTCTCATAGCAAAATGAAATATAAAACAAAATGTCAGCCTGGCCCAGCATTCTCATAGCCAGCGTTATTACGGGTGAGTTATATATATATATATATATATATATATATATATATATATATATATATATATATATATATATACCGCTGACATGTAACAATGCTGGCTATGAGAACACTGGGTCATCACAACATTCAAAACCAAATAATATGATGGCCCAGCGTTCTCATAGCCCAAGATATCTGTGGTCAGCGAACTTGTCTGTGGCAGACTGGCAGTATGGACTTTGTGAGCTGTCTTGAGTGTCTTCACATTTCTTCACATGTGGAAAATGAAAAGACAAGCTGTTTGGAACAAACTACAGAACAAAATGGGTTCTAAGCGAACGAAAGTTGATACAGGGACCCGTACCAAGAACAAAAAGGGAAATGCACCACACGAAATAATTGTCCAAAGGCTAGCTTCAGAGCCGGATAATAAACAAACTTACCGACCTGTTCAACCAAGAGAATTTGTTAACTTTGAATTTGAAGATCTTTCTTTGTCAAACTTGAAGAAAGCCTGTGCCGCTCATTTTAATTTACCTGCCAGTACGTGCGATGTACTCGTTTCCATTAAGGGTCCTTCATGCTCAAACATTGCGCAAATCCCGCACAGAAAGGACAAGGTAAGTAAGGATGCTATATAAATTTAAACTTTGCTCACTTTAAAAGCCTCACTACTGTGCATACTGCATACTTAACGTATATGAAGTGTTTGACCTATATTTTGTGTGTCATTTGATGGTAGTATGTATGTTTATCTTAAAACATGAGCAGCAGTCAGCAGTGTCTTTTTGAGATTTATTTTTTAGCCCTTATTAATAACCCTATAAACCCCATGACAAAGTATCATTGTTGTTGTGCAGGTGTACCAAGTGCGATTTGTTGTAATGCAAGAAATGGAGGAGCAGGCAGTGGTATCAACAGAAGCTGAAATATTAGTGTCCTCAGGAGACAGAAGTAGTAGCAGTGGAGCCAGAATACATCCAGCAAAGGTAAATCAAAGGTGCAACATTAACCAAGAAACAAATATACCTATCATGGAGACAACATTTCCTGCTTCAGTGTCAATAGCTGAACTGATGAAAGCTGGAAAATTAGTCAAACCACAAAGTAGAAATAAGGTAAAGCTAACCTTTGAGAAATTTGATGTGAAAAATCGTGACTGGCAAGAAGTAATTGAACAAGAGGTACTTGTGGAAACCCAAAGGTTTTCTTCAGGTGCTTTCCGGGATGCATTTCGTGCAACAACCTGTGGCAAAGCTGGTGAAACCCAGCAGGGTTAGTGGGTTGTGAAAACCTACAACGACATAGCAGTGGAAACAATTGAGGAGAAATTAAATTCTTCAATTGAAAGCCATACTCGCAAGCAGGTGCAAATGCATGCCGTTGCACGACATATTGCCAGAAACTTTGCCTTGAGAGCCCCTACTGAGTTTGGTGGTTTCTCACACATCATTAGATATCCATAGCATTTCGGCCAATCCGGTTGCTTGATTTACGTCACATGTACTTACCTAGAAACCCAGTCTAAACCAGAGACCAATTAATTCAAGTGCGAGAACAATACATATGTTAATTTAAAATTTCAATACTGTATTTAGAAATGTTTTCTAAATACTGTACGCTGTATTTAGAAATCATTTCCCAATACAGTTTTCTGTTGCTATAGAAACCAGTTCCAAATACAACAGATTCTTTTTTGCCTAACAGCGCTTCACAATATAAGCGACTACATGCGATACATATATTACAAGTAAAATAGACTAACAAGAAACCAAACTTACGTTGGTGCAATTTAAGTTATTTGACGACAGACAGAAACCTACGAAAAGCACTAAAACAGTGATGTTGCTTGCAGACTGATTGAAGTAATGAAGTTTAACATCCATCTACCTTTCATAATATTATGAAGTACATATAAAAGTATACAAGACAGTCACCTCACGCTTTGTTTTCTCCGGTATCGACCATTAACATCTTCTGTCTTCTTTAGTTTGTAAAGTTCTACATTATTCCAATTGTCATCTATATTTTCTCTGCTCAATATCAGTCCTGGCTGAATTGATCCTGCTATTCAACATAATCTAATGTATGTTATCCAATAAATCCAACGTCTTGCGAATCAAAACTCCTGGCTGTTTTAAAACAAAATTTTCCCCTGTCTCTGCAAGCGCTTGACGACCAGTCTGTTGTGATTGCCCTCATTGCAATGAATATCTAATGATGTGTGAGAAGCTATTTCAAATCCTCGTCAGTGTTCTAGACTTGGTTGCCAAATCCCATGTGCCGTTAACAATAGCTCGGCTGCGCCTCGCTATTGTTAACGGCACATAGGATTTAGAAACCACGTCTAGAACACTAACTCGGATTTGAAATATTACTTCAAATATAATCGTTGTTACTACACTACATACAATGGCAAGCCTGCAACCATTGAGGAGTATGTCCCTGGCTCATTTGTAAAGTACATCAACAATAATGGGAAGTGTGTGGACCCTGCTGATGGATCTACCAATGAATACAAGGAACTGTTTGCTAAGGCCCAACGCTTAGTGCACCACAGTTACCATGCATCAGAGAAGAAGCGCATGCTACTTGATATTCAAGGATCGAAATACAATCTCTATGATTCTGAAATTGCCACAGATAACCTTATGGATGCCGAGAGTGATGAATTGTACTTTTGCTGTGGGAATTGCACATCTATAGGAATAAAAGAGTTCTTGGAAAGAGTTCAAGGACATGCATGCAATGATTTCTGTAAAATGATGGGTTTACCTGATGAGTAGAAACAGTGTCAGAACATATTTTTTAAATAGTATTTTCCTAAATAAGAAACTGGAATGCTGTGGTTGTGTTACTTAAAGGCTTATAAGTTTGTTATAGTTTTGTTCAGAGGCATTTTGACTAGAAAAGTTTATGAAAACACTTTTGTGAATCTTCTAACCTTTTTACAAGTATGCATATATAGTACATGTTACAGTTTGTTACAGTTAAAGTAAATTGTTACAGTTAATTTCTTGTTGAAATTTGGAAAATGTTAGTTGCAGTTGAAAGTATTTTATAAAGTAAGTAACCTTTTTACAAGTATGCATATATAGTACATTGTTACAGTTTGTTACAGTTAATTTCTTGTTGAAATTGGAAAATGTTAGTTGCAGTTGAAAGTATTTTATAAAGTATGTTACAGTATTTTACTATTGACCATGGAAATACAGTAGCCCTTTTTACAGTTCCCTCTGAATGAACCTCAGTCTTCTTTGTCTCCATTGGTTCATGTTGCAAACAATAGACCACTAATCACCCTAATAATTTCTTTTCCTAAAAATGTGAATCTTTTAAATATTAAAATTTTCATGTTAACTGACATCCTGGTCCAGTAAAATGTACAACTAAAATAGATGCATTATACACTAGTCTACATTACCCATCACCAATTGTACAGGTAGTAACATACATACATACACCCTCCCAAAGCATGGGTAGGACCTCAGCACAATAAACCTCAAATGATTCATGTAGTAACAGTGATGGAAAAGGTCTAATGTTTTCTGGGAACCTTGGGTTCAGGACTCAAAATGTTCAGCAAAATTTATAAGACTACTGTACATGTACAAAACAAATAAGAATAAGAACCTGTTACAATTTAACCTAAAAAGGTTCTTATAAAATGGGGGTCTAAAAGGCAAATTTTAGCCTAAAGGTTCTTAATTTACAGGTTCTTTTACGCGGGTTTTTACTGTATACTTGTAATTTTTCTTTTTTTCCCGTTAACCATCAAATCTATTCTCAAACATTTTCTGGAAAATTTCCCGTGAAAATTTGGACCCAAATCATTTTTGATACTTTTTCCACCTTTGTAAAAAGTTTTGAGTCTAAGAGAACTAACTTTGTACATTAAATACACTAGTCTAACTTGTAAATAGCTCACTATAAAGATTGCTCATGGTAATGTGCTTTAAGGAATAAAAATGTGTCTGCAGCGTCACAAGGCTTTACATCATTCACATCTGGGATGACACGTTCACATTCAGCTCTTATAGCAGGCAACAAATAATCATCTCCCACAGTTAGGACACCAGAAATTTCTGACACCTCATCAAGTGCCTCTTGTGTAATTGGAAAACCTTCAAAATGGATAATAATAAACTGTCTGGTTAACCTCGGGATAAACATTTGCATAATTACAGTAACTGTAATTATTGTTTTCAAAAGAACATTTTGCAGTCAACACACAACTTTGGTACATGTGTTGCATGGCATTTAATGTTATTTTTTTATACAGACCTGTACTGTATGTAAGATTATTGGTTTGGCAAATGTGATACACTGTATGACAACATGTAGTGCATGTGATACATTTATGTTTTGGTGTAATGTTCAGTAACAGATGTTTGGTGGCCATTTGTCAAGCTCATTAGTCAGAACAAATTAACAGATGTTTGGTGGCCATTTGTCAAGCTCATTAGTCAGAAAAAAATTTCTCAGCTCCAGACAGGGTTTGAACCTGGAACATTCTAATGACTGGTTGATTGGTATAAAGGGAAATGAGCTATTAATAATAGATTCATTGACAGTTCGACATATCCTTTTTTGTGATTGATTAAAAGATAGTATAAGAGAGCACGCTTTAATACTATATTATTATAAACAGTATATGTAATACATCAATGAATATGCATACCGCATTCTTCCGCACCATAGTTTTCTGGAAAGGAATACAAATGATTTGGTATTCCTTTGGGCATTTTTGCATTTTTCTGACTTCTAACTCTGTGTGAATACCAGATGGTTTGCCTGAAGATGTCCATTTCTTTTTGTATTACTGGGATAAATACAAATGCCAATAAGCTTCTGTTAAAAAAGGCATTAAAAATGTATGTTTAACAAAACACAAAGGTTTGTATGCAATTATTATGTATTGTACTTTTATAAAAGTACATTTGAAAATGAAAGATACTCGTAGAATATTTCTTACAATTTACATTTATAAGGGAGGCTTTCCTTTAATCATGTACCTGTCAGTTTGGTCGTTAGAATCATAATGACCCTGCTCCAACAACATTCTTAACTGTCGTTTGAAGTATTTTTCCAAACGGCTGTGCAATCCACGCCACCACCTTTCAATCTGAAATATTTTTTTATATTTAAAATAAACTGGATATTTGAAATACACTACATTGTTGTATGCAAGTAAAACTTAAATCATTCTGAATTGCAGGGGGGATACTTTACCAATGGGGGAGCAGTTGGAGGTGTGGCCCGAGGAATTATATATATATTAAATTATCTTAAAATGTGATGTTATTTTGAATTTTTTTTGTGTGGGAGAAGGCATATCCCCACCGCATATTCTGGTACATGCCTGCCTGATGTAGTACATCATAACAATATCCAACTGAAGATGAATGTGGCATTTCAACTTGCAATTGTTGTATGTGTTTTGTTCTGTAATCCAGACTATTGTTTTACCAACAAGAATGCTGTCGTGGTAACCTATTCTGATCCCACCCATTATGCATATTTTGGTTAGTTGGGGTGGCACTTGTGAGAAATTAAACAGGAAATGTTGTGAACATTTCCTGACTTGTTGAAATTTCTTTACCTTGTTATTAGTAGAAGGACCATAATGAACTGTGTCCTCATGATTTGTATCACCCTCATGATCCTGCCTTAAGAAAGAATGTATCGTTGCCATATGACCAGTCTCAGTTCCCTTGTCCAATCTAAAAAAATGCCACAAGCGATTCAAAGCCCATAATCTGTAAATTTGTCAGAATTAAGAGCTGTTAAAGAGCAAATGAGAGTACGAAAGGATGTGTGTAAAGTCTCAGCCACCGATATTGGATTACGAATGGGATAAATCACTGGAAGAAGCTAGGATTCTCGACCACCTAACGCCTCAGGTACAGAAATTGCTTGCAGACGCAAAGAAATATCAACAGCAAATTGGTTTCAGATACTGTTGAGTGAAGAACTTAATCGTTTATCTACGAAGGACCGAAGACTCTCGACCTATATCCATCAAAACCCGCAGTGATTTGGAACGGCTTATTGAGAATGAAAATTCATCTTCGAGATAAGTAACCTATAAATACATTTTGTCTATAACCTGTATACTCAACTTTCGATATGTTTCCTGAAGAGAATAACTTGCTATTTACTCTACCATTTAATCATCTAGACCAGAGCTCGTTTAATTTGGTGCTTTATGAATTAGCTAATGGTCCTTTAAACTTTGATGTAAATCAACTTGAATCCTTAATGTTTAATCCTTTAGACCAACCTAGATTACCCGATATATTTTCTAATTATCTTGATCCTGATGTTAATCTTACCTATCGTCCTCCTACTAGTAACTACATGGTGGAAGAAGTGTTTAATGATCAAATAACTTCCTCAAATAAAAATAATTACTTTTCATTAATGCACCTGAATGCGAGAAGTTTAGTTGACAATTTTGACAAATTTAAGCTTTTGTTAACGAATCTGCAAAAATCATTCTCTGTCATTGGAGTATCAGAAACTTGGCTTAATGATCTTACCTCAGATTTAGTAAATATAGCCGGTTACTAGAAATACATGATCGCAACAACCCCTCGCCCACTTTTAATATATCCATTTTTGTAAACCACCCCCACCACCACACACACACTTTCTGGTTTTGGTTGGGGTTTTTTTGGATTTAAGTCTACCTGTATTATAGTTTTTATATTTAGTCTATGTAATAATAAAATTAACAGCCTGAAAAATTTTGAATAGAGAAACAAACCAGTATAACATCAAAGAAAATTAATTGGCAAAGTTCACCCAGCTGTAGTCATGTACTGTAGTATTAAGTATTGACACACTGAAAGAGCATACAAAGTCAATATTAAAAAAGAAACTATAGCCCTAAACTAAGACTATAGTCCTAAGACTAAATTTATAAGACTATAGTCCTAAGACTAAATTTATAAGACCATAGTCCTAAGACTAAATTTATGACTATAGTCCTAAGACTAAATTTATAAGACTATAGTCCTAAGACTAAATTTATAAGACTATAGTCCTAAGACTAAATTTATAAGACTATAGTCCTAAGACTAAATTTATAAGACTATAGTCCAAAGGCTATAGTCCTAAGACTAAGATTATAGTCCTAAGACTATAGTCCTAAGACTAAGATTATAGTCCTAAGACTATAGTCCTAAGACTAAGATTATAGTCCTAAGACCATAGTCCTAAGACTAAGATTATAGTCCTAAGACCATAGTCCTAAGACTAAGATTATAGTCCTAAGACTATAGTCCTAAGACTAAGATTATAGTCCTAAGACCATAGTCCTAAGACTAAGATTATAGTCCTAAGACCATAAGTCCTAAGACTAAGATTATAGTCCTAAGACTATAGTCCTAAGACTAAGATTATAGTCCTAAGACCATAGCCCTAAGACTAAGATTATAGTCCTAAGACCATAGTCCTAAGACTAAGATTATAGTCCTAAGACCATAGTCCTAAGACTAAGATTATAGTCCTATGACCATAGTCCTAAGACTAAGATTATAGTCCTAAGACCATAGTCCTAAGACTAAGATTATAGTCCTAAGACTATAGTCCTAAGACTAAGATTATAGTCCTAAGACTATAGTCCAAAGACTAAGACTATAGTCCTAACAACGAGATGAACCAAATAACAAATTTTCATTCAAAATAGATAATAGTGGCCAAGAAAAGACACAATGCCACGTCCTAGCGTCCAAAGACAACTGTGGACAAAAATATTATTTATATTGCATGATTTTCTTTTTCAAGACTCAGCTAAACTGGTAAATATGAATCTCCTACCGTTAAACTTTCTTCTGCTTTTGTCACCATAAACACTGCCAATTCAGTCTATACTCTTTTCAGAATTCAGATTGTTTTTCTCGTTCGGTTTCTCCGTGACCAGGCATCATTCAGTTCTCTTCAAGATCTAAAAAGCCGTTTGTTTCAAACTGATTTCTTCATCGTTCTCCCTCGAATTAAGTAGAATACACCAGAGCAGATTTCTTTACAGACTTCGGCCAGTTTCAGGACACAGTGTCGTTTTCGGTCTACCAGTAACCCTGTTATTCGAATTCCGAACTGCGAAAGTTGCGGATTTGTTGACATATATATATATATATATATATAAACATCTCGCAGAATTTCTTTCCCACTTGCGGTAATTTCGCGTGTACTCCACGCGTGTCGAGATTAGCACCCTCACCCGGGCTCCGGGCCTTCGGCCCTACGCCCGGGCTCGGGGATAATTTTGTTTCTAATCATCGTAAGACAAACCGGTGGAGGAACTGGCCCATATTTACAAAACAACCTTAAATTTAAATTATGCTCACAATGTACTTTTTCGGATCCCGACGTAATTGAATCAGTGTTTGCTGAGATTGATATCCCTCACGGGAAAAACGTTATTGTTGGTTCGGTGTATCGACCACCGAATCAAAATTTAGCACTCTTTATAGAGAAGTTAAATGAAATCCTTTCTTGTATCTCCAAGGATAATAAATGTTGTTATATAATGGGTGATTTTAATTTAGACTTACTTCGATATAATGACAACGCACCTACACAGGAATTTGCTGATAGCTTATTTTCATACTCATTTTATCCACTTATCTCCAACCCAACGCGTCTTACTTCTCACTCAGCTACACTGATTGATAACATTTTTACCAACCAACTCTCTAACTGCACTTTCAACGGTATTATTCTAAATGACCTATCAGACCACCTTCCAATTTTTGCATGTTTTTACGACGAATTTACCCAACCAGGAGGGGAAATATTCAAGCGTTCTTTCAATGTAAACAACATGAACAAATTTCGCGATCTTCTTGCTCAAATCGACTGGTCCAATCGATTTGACCGGACCGACATTGATGATTCTTATATTATCTTTATAAATGAGTACACCAGGTTGTTTGAAACTTGGAAAACATGGAAACTTATAAATGAAGTAATCAACAAACGAACCAATAAACCTTCTTTGCCCTCAACGTTTATTTCTGATGGTATAAGTATTACGGAACCTTTGGAAATTGCCGAGAGGTTTTGTAAATATTTTGCCAACATTGATCCTAGCCTTGCGAACAAAATACCCTCAGTGAATTCCTCTTTTGGTTCTTTTTTATGTGATAATGATAATGTACCGATCATATTACATCCTACTAATATAACTGAACTTGAGGATATATGCAGGGCATTTAAATCAGGGAAAGCCCCTGGGTACGATAATATCCCAATGCATATAATTAAAAATTCTTTTGATCTCATCTCTGAACCTCTTGTAAAATTAATTAATCTCTCTCTTTCTACTGCAACTTTTCCGGATAAACTAAAAATTGCTAAAGTTATCCCTATCTATAAAACAGGAGACCCTGAATTTTTTACAAACTATAGGCCAATCTAAATTTTTTGAAAAAGTTATGTATAACCGTTTGATTGAATTTATAGAAAAATGTGATATTTTAGACCGTTGTCAATTTGGTTTTCGTAAAAATCATTCAACCTCAATGGCGCTACTTCACCTAGTAAATAAAATCACGTCGGCCATTGACCGTAATGAAATTACAGTGGGTGTCTTTTTGGATCTTTCTAAAGCTTTTGACACTCTAGACCATCAAATTTTGTTTGCTAAATTGGAACATTATGGCATCTGTGGTACAGCTCTAAATTGGATTAAGAGCTATTTTTTATGCCGTAAACAATATGTCCAATTTAATCAAAGATATTCTTCAGAACATATTATAAAATGTGGTGTTCCTCAGGGTTCTATTTTAGGCCCTTTGTTTTTCATCCTATACATCAACGATATCTCCAATGCTTCCACACTGACAGGGTCCTTGATGTTTGCAGATGACACTAGTATTTTTTATTCACATTCCGATCCAATATATCTAGAATCCGTAATAAATGATGAATTGCATAAATTTGATGTTTGGATGAAATGTAATAAACTTTCTGTCAATATAAAAAAAAACTAATTACATCATTTTCAAATCAAACAAAAAGAGAATTGCCAATGACTTTTCTCTTCGATATGGTGATGAAATATTAAATTTCTAGGAGTATACATAGACGAACATCTTACCTGGAAAACCCATATTTCTTATGTTTGTAAAAAAGTCTCCAAATCAGTCGGTATAATACACAAGTCTCGCTTTTATTTGTCAACTAAAACTAAATTATTGTTATACTACAC
The DNA here is from genome assembly GCA_964035015.1 of Corallium rubrum. Lineage (NCBI taxonomy): Eukaryota > Metazoa > Cnidaria > Anthozoa > Scleralcyonacea > Coralliidae > Corallium > Corallium rubrum. Next base: position 26,375 of record CAXIUP010000072.1, on the reverse strand, counting down.
TCTAATTTACCCATACATTATTTATTGTAACTTAGCATGGTCATCTACATATGTAACTAATTTAAATAGAATATTTTACTTACAAAAACGTGCTGTGCGAGTTATAACTAATTCACACTTCCGAGCCCATTCAGCCCCTCTGTTTTCACAATTAGGTATATTAGATATATTTAAAGTTACTTCATTCCACATAGCTAAATTTATGTTTTGCTATCATAATCAAATATTACCACCGATGTTCCTTAATTTGTTTATATGTAGTAGCCAAGTCCATAATTACAACATCAGATCAGCACAAAATTATCGACCTCATGCTTGTACCAATCTTAAAAAATTCACGATACTTTACCAAGGCCCGAAAATTTGGAATTCTTTACCACAATGTTTAAAAGATTTACTCAGTCTTTCAAGTTTTAAAAGAGCTATGAAAGGATTTCTTTTAAGTTAATTTTTCACGCCGCACATATGCATTGTTATAAGTAAGTAAAATATTAAATTTACGAGGTGACCTCAGAACATAAGCCTGGTGGTTTCATGAGGTCTCCTCGCCACTTTATTCTTTTCATGTAAATAATTTAATATTTTTTGTGGCAAATAAAGATAAAGATGAAGATGAAGAAGATGAAGAAGATATGATTACTTATCACTTTTTGGAGAAAAAAATAAAGAAAACAAATTACTTGTTACAATTTATATTAACTCTGTAATTGTCTTTTGAGTCTCGATGCATCAATTACAAACCATCAATTGGATGGATGGAATGTAATCAGTAACGTGTAGTTAGTCTACCTACTACAATAAACAAATAAGTACATAATAAATGTCAATACAATTACGCATACCTCTCGTATTGTAAAGATGTTCCAGATACCAACTTCCTATTAATTTTGGATCAGAATTTGAAGTCCAGAGTTTTAAAAACAAGATAAAGCCACTGAACACATCTTGCAAGCCATAAACTGCCAGGGGAAAGGTGTCTCATGAATCCATGAGCTTGTCATGACCATCCCCTGAATGTGTGTGGTAGGTCCCTGAAGTGCAACAGAAGCATACACAGTAAAGTTCTTGATGTACATGTAATCTAATTTAATGGTCAACAACCAATGAAAATCCACATAGAAGTCACGTTGTATAAATATTTACCGTTAAATATGACATGGTGACAGAGAATCTAATATTAATATTAATTATATCGTCTACTAATAAAGTTTAATAAACTGTTAAGAAGTACCGTATCTCTTACCAATGAAGTAAATGTTCCTGTGGGGCCTCTATGCCGTTTTTTCTTCGCAACGTTTTTTCTTCGCAACGTTTTCCCGGCGCTCCAAACCTTCTGGGTCAACTAAAGTCATCATATCATAGACCAAACCTCGTGGTACAGCCAGTTTGTGTTGCTCACGTATTTTTTTGTGCATCGATCTGTAACCGAGCAGTTGGCCTCGTCCATTATTCTCTTCGCGAACGGCCGTTTCAACTTCCTGTAAATCATTATCGTAGTTTACATACTTGATGCCAAAATGCTTTAGCCTTCGACTGAGCGTTGCCAAACTCCACGCATACTGCGGATAATCCCTTTCAACGTAGTCCAGAACCTCTCTGCGACTAAGGTTCTCTAGCACATACTGCTGAAGCTCATCTCTCAAGTTGTCGTCATTTTCCCATTCTGAATTTCGAATTCGGACCGCCATAGCACAGTATTACTACTATTCTGTGGCCATAGTGATGGTTAAATATACCGCTGACCTGCAATAATGCTGGCTATGAGAACGCTGGGCCAGCTGACATTTGATTTTGAATTCTATTTTGCTATGAGAATGATGGGCCACGTCGATAACTTGAATTTTCAATTTCAAAATGAAAATCGCATGTTAAATTTTTTCCTATTTTGTTTTTTCTTTTTGTTTATTTTGTTTTAATTTTTAACTTTTTTTATGTTTGTTATTTATTTTGTTTTAATTTTTAACTTTTTTTATTATTGTTATTTATTTTTATGTTATTTTTTTATTCTGTTTTTATTTTACTTTTTATTTTATATTTAATTTATGTTTATAATTTTAACTTTACTTTAAGAAGATTTACAGCCTCGTTTAAAAGATCAATTACTTCAAGGGGGATACGGTCCTGCATGCACAGAACACATCCAGATCTTCAATATTCGAAGACTCTTGAAGAATACCAGCAATATCTTCAAGGGCATCTTTTAACTGTGTTTGATATTCATCCATTTCTACAAAAACAAGCAGTCTTTTTACTGCTGATATTGCACAATTTGTTCCTGGATTTTTATTAACAAAATCAATATAAAATAAAAAACCCCACTTGTGCAGTTAACATTTTCCTAACATTTCCAAGAAGTCTCCTGACACATAAAATAAATAAAATTGTCTAGCATTACGAGTACAGGTAATAACAGTCTATTCAATTGATAAAGCATAAGCAATATTATACAACTCATTATTATGATATGTGCATTAGAATGGAACCTTTTATACAACACTCTGCTCTGATAATCAGTAGTCATGGTAACCAAGGAGTTGTTCCAAAAATAATTACAGTACTTGCTCATGAAAATTATGTATCAACATGGCCATAAAGATGCATGGAATGGTGATTTTATCAGGAAAAACACACAACATTGTATTGAAAATACACAATCATTGAAAATTATATAAAATGGCCGCCATTCTATACTGTAAATCTCATTCATATTCATGTTGACCCGAGGGTTTTCCCAGTACAGTAGCGGTAAATAAAATCATCTACTTGGACAGGAAAGAGTTAAAGACCTCTAAATTAAGAGCTTTCCTAAAATTATTGCAAAAAGTATAAAATACTACAACCAAAGTTGGCCGTCTCGAAATATATAAAGTTACATGAAGCTTTTGAACTCGTCTCGAAATATGCATGAAGCTTCAACTCTGAGCAGAATTACTATTTCAACGTGAGCTGGGTTTAGACCGTCGTGAGACAGGTTAGTTTTACCCTACTGTTGAAGTGTTGTTGCAATAGTAATTCTGCTCAGTACGAGAGGAACCACAGATTCAGACAATTGGCATTAGCACTTGGCTGAAAAGCCAATGGTGCGAAGCTACCATCTGTTGGATTATGACTGAACGCCTCTAAGTCAGAATCCGTGCTAGAAAGCAACGATTCATTCCTCTGGATGATCTTAGGCAAACGAGAATAGAGGTCCCTGCTCGTCGGCACGTTGTGACGCAGGAGGCCCAGACTACGCTCCAATGTACTACCCTGACCAAAATCTAAATTTTCCAGAGCTAAATCCTTTGCAGACGACTTAAATAAAGAACAGGCTATTGTAAGCAGTAGAGTAGTTGCTACGATCTGCTGTGATTAAGCCCTTGTTCTAAGATCTGTATTACTTTTTTTTCTTCTTCCATCACTACATCCTCTGTCTTGTTGGTCGTACAAATATATTTTGCAAAAGGACTCAAAAGTACTGCCATTGATTGAACTTCTTCTTGCCCACCCAAGGACGAATCCACAAGAACAATTTCTTTTCCTTTTGGCAAAACAAGCGACAAAATTGTAGTGAACGCGAGCGAAGCCTCGTTTCGTCCGAGAGAAACGTAAAGAGCGTAGCTACTTAAGGTGGCATTGCCCCGTCTAGTTGTTTTTTTGTGTATTTTATTTTATTTATTTATTTATCTTTTTTTTTGTTTCGTGTGTGGCACAGCACACCTAAGATTTGCAAAAAATTCGCAATCCCCCCCCCCCCCCCAAATGGCCAGGTCTACCGTGGGGTTTAAGAGGGGTAGAGCATTTTTCAACTTTCTCCCGGACAGGGGCTCATGTTCAGGTCGACCGCGACTCGCTATCTGGCAAGAAGGGGCTTCTGGTGTTGACGCCGTCTCCGCGACTTCCGGTAAGTGAAACGCGCCTGTCAACCAAGGACGCAATTGAGTACGACGAACTATTGGTGGAAAGAGCTCTGCAACGTTGGTTTGATACCCCCCACGGCGTTTTCAAACAGCTCCAGTTCAACCGCGCTAGAAGAGGGGTGCCAGGCATATGTCTGCACTACTACCTACCACTTCTATCCGATTCGAACTGGTAATTACCATGTGCATTTCTTGTGTCTTCCAAACAAAACAAAAAATACGTGCGAGTGTTGTGCGGGGCTGTTCACTGAACAACTTTAAACGTGAAGTGTCTTGTGGAACCAAGCTATAATTCGCTTGAACATGGGAAAGATTCCAACGCCGACGAATCGACCCGTTCGTTCGTTCGCCCGAGGAATTTTTCGCCAAGAAAATCCCAAGACGTGGCAAATAAAATAAAAAAAAACAACCAACACAACTCAAAAATGAAACGAGGGTTGTCGTTGTCGACGCCGGACTGCAAACGAAAAGTGATCTAGGACGAGGACGGGAAGCCTGCCACCTATGGCGTCGTTATATCCCCGCCAAAATTCATGATTAGCTTTCAAAGTTCAAGTTTGCAATTCAACATTGTTGTTTACAATGCAACATGCAACGTTTTATTATTTAACATTCATGTTCACCATGCGACATTCAAGTTTCACAATTCAACATTCATGTCTACCATGCGACATTCAAGTTTCACAATTCAACATTCATGTTTACCATGCGACATTCAAGTTTCACAATTCAACATTCATGTTTACCATGCGACATTCAAGTTTCACAATTCAACATTCATGTTTACCATGCGACATTCAAATTTCACAATTCAACATTCATGTTCACTATGCGACATTCAAGTTTCACAATTCAACATTCATTTATTATTTATTTATTTATTGAACTATATTTAAACACGGTAGCCTATCAACTTAAGTGAATTACAAATATAATAAAATCCAAGAGTAAAAAGAAACTATAAAATGTTGATTTTCATAGGGCCGTGTAGAACTAACTATTAAAAGACTTAAAAACAGTTTGCTTAATTACGACTAAAATTATCTAAATAAAACACTATTTACATTCTAACATTGTTAAAATTATTAAAAATTATTAAAATTATTAAAATGGAAGGGAAAAAATCATTGCTAGTACTTCAAGTTATTTAAAATAGTACAGTTTTCATCCTTAAAAACCTCCCTGAGTTTAGTTTTAAACTTAGTTATAGTAAGGGAAGTGTTCTTAAGATGTAATGGCAGAGTATTCCAGATCTTGGCAGCTTCATAACTAAAGCTGCGTTTCATTGCATTTGACCTGGGTTTTGACAACATTAGCATATTATTGTTACTTCGAAGATTGTAAACCTGGTTTTCTGAAATTTGATACAGCTCCATAATAGCTTTAGGCGCATCGTTGTTGAGTATTTTGTGCATTAACACCAGCAACTGCTCAAGTCGGTAATAATTTAGTGGATACCAATTCAATTTTTTTTTAAATATCTGTCGAACGAATTTCATAATTATCTCCACTTATTACTCTGGCTGCTCGATTTTGTAATTTCTTTAATTGTAGCGACACATTGCAATTACCCCAGACCAAAGAGCAGTAATCAAAGTAAGGTTTAACTAGAGCATTGTAGGTATCAATCAAATTTTTAGGAATATATGGTTTAATAAGTTTTATGGCTCCAATGCTTTTTTATACTTTCTTGCTAATGCTGTCAATATGTTTTTCCCAGTTTAATTTCTCATCTATTATCACACCTAGACTCTTAGCAGTTTTTACTCTTAATTGATTTACCATCAATAGTAATATTTGGGTCTTCTGTAAACTTTGTTATTTGATTACGAGACCCAATTATCATGTATTCTGTCTTAGAAACATTTAATGTCAACTTATTCGCTACTAGCCAAGTGTGAATTTTTGTTAAATCAGAGTTTAATTTCATTTGAATTTGGTCTGGGCAATTTCCTGTAGCCGTGACATTTGTATCATCTGCAAACATCGAAGGCTTTGAATATTCTAAACAGTTTGGAAGATCATTGATGTATAATAAAAATAAGAGTGGGCCTAGGTTTGATCCTTGAGGTACACCACACTTAATTTCTTTGTTAGAGGAAATTACATTATTAACTTTGCAAGACTGTTTACAGCAGTTCAGATATGATTTAAACCATTTTATTTAAACCATTTCATGTTTACCATGCGACATTCATGTTCACTATGCAACATTCAAGTTTCACAATTCAACATTCATGTTTACTATGCGACATTCAAGTTTCACAATTCAACATTCATGTTTACCGTGCGACATTCAATCTATACGACCTAAATTCCTGACCTAAAATGTCCTAAACTACACCCAAAGGACCTTCATTCTTAAAATTGGTAGATAGTGATTAGTCATTAGTGATAAAGTGTATAAGACAACAACAAGCTGGATTTGAACGTTCCTCTGATGAGTCCGATCTTTCAAAATTATAAAACGTTTTAGATCGTGGCGAACATCTATTTTTTTTAAGCTGTACACTGTTGTTTGTTACTTGGTAATAGGTTGAAAACAACAGTTGTGGCGATTCCCATTGGAAAGCAGCTAAATCCGTCAGTAAATGTAAGAAAAAGCAAGATGAAAGTGATCTTGAGGTTGCTTTCTGTCGTCATAGTATGGCTCAGGCAGCCGTAAACATGTTTCGTGGTGAGATTTATGGTTACCCACACTACTTGCATACCCGCTTCCTTTCACCAAAACAAGTAAAGTTTCTTGTATAGCCTAATCAGAAGGATTTATTGCCCATTTTTCTTTCGGCTTATGGTTCAGGTTCGGTACCAATTCGTGTAAAAGCGGCAGTGGTAGACAAATTCGTCAATGTTCAACGTTTGAAAGAAGAAAGCGAATTATTACTGAAAGAGATGGTTCATTTTATGACATACTACAGAGATCATGTTCTTCAAAATCTGGAAAAGCAAAGCACTGAAATAAGGAAAACAATTGGTATTGTCTGATTGAATTATATTTAAGTATATAATATGTATAGGTTAGTTACAGAAACCGAGGTAAATACATTGGTTTTTCATAGTCATCGAGCACTTTAACACGTTTATCTGGTAAAAAATCTTCATGTATTCCTGTATATAAACAGTATATTTAACAATTATTCACCGAAGCGGAGGTGAATAGTGCTGGATATTCACCGAGCCGCTTCAGCGAGGTGAATATCCACACTATTCACCGACACTGAGGTGAATAATTGTTTTAGCATATACCTCATAAATGAAATAACAAGTTTAACATTCTTATATTTTTCGGTATTTTTATACAAGACACGGCTGCTAGTAACTTGGGCACTTGGCGACGGCGTACTCGATATTTGTCGACAAAACAATTTTTACAACTTTTGAATATATTAATGGCTCGAAAATTGTAAAGAAACATACGTGTGGACACTCTTCTACTTAATTTTGTTGACTTTTCTCGTTATTCTACTACATCAGCCTTGTTTATCAACAAAATATCCTGCTTCGGTAAACAAAGCAAAACTGTCCGCCATTTTGTTTTGCCCGCAGGTGAATAGTGCAGGATATCCCGAGCTACAGGAACCAATCAGATTGCTTGAAAAGCACTATTCACCTGCGAGGTATATGCTAAATATAAATATCTCCATGGAAATCATATTTATTGATCTCCTTCATTAATTTTCTCTTCAAATTTGCCGATCTTTTACAGGTAATATATCGAACGTGGTTGTCGGTCAACAGGAGGAAACGGTATGTGATTACTATGTACAGTATCATACAACTGTATATACACAATGTCTTATTTACTATTTATTTTTAGATACAACCATGTGTTTCTGATTCGCTCAAGTACAGAGTTACCACTAACTCGGTAACTACATAAAAGGCCAGCTAGCTTTGACTAATTCTGGAAAATGGTTGGTCAAATTGCGTCTAAAAGATGGAATGGAGCATTTCAGAAACCTGGACAACGTAGATCTTACGGCATATGAAGAAGAGGAAAACATAAACGATGCTGAATTTGAAAATGGATCCGTTGAGGATGATGAAGATGATGTGTCAGCCTCCGAAGGAGAAAGTGAAACTGAAGAGTTAGATATATACTGTTTTGTTATAAATAAACAAGAATGAAATATAGTACACATTTCATTTTGTTTACATAAGAGTTGTCTGGTGATGCACTCTGTACATATTGGTTCGATTCCAATTCTCTCGTATATTACCAATATTTGAATTATGGCGGGGACAGTTTGCCATTGACATACAGTTCAATAATGTTATATAAATCGTTCAATTATATTGTAAAAAGCAGCTCGATATAGTAATACTGTTGTTTACAAATAATATTTGACACAATGTATTATTTTTAAAAGATTTATCTGACAAATATTTTATGCATCAATAGATATCGAGTAGAGTAATCAATCAGATTACAGCTAATGCAATAGTATACTATTTAGTAAGTTTCATCTAAAAAAATCAGTGTTGTGGTGGTGGTGGTGGGGTGTGTGGGGGTGAGGGGTGGGTGTGGGGGGGTGGGGGTGAGGGGTGAGCCCCACTTGTTAAAATTTCATGTTAACTTGAGGGGCCGGGGGGGGGGCGCCAGTCTTTCTAAATATTGCTTTACAGAGTACGCTGTTAATCATGTTTTGCAATCCTCTGAAATTTTAGTTGAGACATTTAGTCAATTCCATCAAAAGTGTTTTTATTATTTTCAATTAATTTTTCCGACGTGTGCTTCTAACACTAAACCCTAGGTCCCGAATCACACATCTAAATTTCAACTTAAATTACTTAAAACAAGTGATTTTATAATTAGGTTCGATTTTGGACTATGTTCTGGTAAGACCACAATATATATAGCAAATTGAATAAAGCATAATCCAAAATATTATAAGTAATATTGGGCATTTCACTCTATTACATAGCATTTTCTAAGGATTTTGGGTGAAGGAAAATTCGAGTGTAGAATATATACATTTTGAGACCAAACCGGGACCAGTTGCAAAAAACGCAACTACACGGGCCTTCCGGCAGGATTGAACCCACGACCTTGCGATTCTAGTGCAATGCTCTGACCACTGAGCCACGGAGGCCGTTGCCGAGAGCTTGATCGTGAGTTCTGTATATATAATAAGGTGGTAATGCCAGGAGAGAATTGGGTATATTATAAGTAATATTAGGCATTTCACTCGATTACATAGCATGTTCTAAGGATTTTGGGTGAAGGAAAATTCGAGTGTAGAATATATACATTTTGAGACCAAACCGGGACCAGTTGCGAAAAATGCAACTACACGGGCCTTCTGGCATTACCACCTTATTATATATACAGAACTCACGATCAAGCTCTCGGCAACGGCCGCCGTGGCTCAGTGGTCAGAGCATTGCACTAGAATCGCAAGGTCGTGGGTTCAATTCCTGCCGGAAGGCCTGTGTAGTTGCATTTTTCGCAACTGGTCCCGGTTTGGTCTCAAAATGTATATATTCTACACTCGAATTTTCCTTCACCCAAAATCCTTAGAACATGCTATGTAATCGAGTGAAATGCCCAATATTACTTATAATATACCCAATTCTCTCCTGGCATTACCACCTTATTATATATACAGAACTCACGATCAAGCTCTCGGCAATGGCCTCCGTGGCTCAGTGGTCAGAGCATTGCACTAGAATCGCAAGGTCGTGGGTTCAATTCCTGCCGGAAGGCCCGTGTAGTTGCATTTTTCGCAACTGGTCCCGGTTTGGTCTCAAAATGTATATATTCTACACTCGAATTTTCCTTCACCCAAAATCCTTAGAACATGCTATGTAATCGAGTGAAATGCCCAATATTACTTATAATATACCCAATTCTCTCCTGGCATTACCACCTTATTATATATACAGAACTCACGATCAAGCTCTCGACAACGGCCTCCGTGGCTCAGTGGTCAGAGTATTGCACTAGAATCGCAAGGTCGTGGGTTCAATTCCTGCCGGAAGGCCCGTGTAGTTGCATTTTTCGCAACTGGTCCCGGTTTGGTCTCAAAATGTATATATTCTACACTCGAATTTTCCTTCACCCACAATCCTTAGAACATGATAATCCAAAATAGCTCTATACTGTACACGCAACTGCTCACCGCTGTAGTAGATCAACTTGAAATTTGGATATGTTATTTCAATGGGCGAGTTAGGGAGTGGTCATAAAGTAAGTGCTACCCCCGGGCAGAGGATATTGAGATGGGGTATGAAATTTTTCTTAGTGACTAGGGTGACGGTGGTTGTGTTGCATATTTCATATTACATCCACCTTTACCAAAACCGGTCAAATTTACCAAGACCTATATATTGCAGTATTAACAGAGTTTGGAGTCCTAAATCGACCTCCTTGATAAAATCTCTCGGTTTTAGTAGATCAACTTGAAATTTTGATATGTTATTTCAATAGATGAGTTACATTGATATCTAAAATATCGAAACCGCATATGAATTCAAACCACATTTACCCAAACCGGTCAAATTTACCAAGACCTATATATTGCAGTATTAACCGAGTTTAGCCCTAAATCGACGACCTTTATAAAATCTCTCGGTTTTAGTAGAACAACTTGAAATTTTGACATGTTATTTCAATAGACGAGTTACATTGATATCTAAAACATCGAAACCGCATATGAATGCAAACCACATTTACCAAAACCAGTCAAATTTACCAAGACCTATATATTGCAGTATTAACAGAGTTTAGCCCTAAACCGACCTCCTTTATAAAATCTCTCGGTTTTAGTAGAACAACTTGAAATTTTGACATGTTATTTCAATAGATGAAGTTACATTGATATCTAAAATATCGAAACCGCATATGAATTCAAACCACATTTACCAAAACTTGTCAAATTTACCAAGTCCTATATATTGGGGAGTATCTATTGTATGGCAAGCCATACCTGACAAAAGTGTATCGAGTTTTAATTCACTACTCCAGAAATGTAAATCTATAGTCGAGATTGATAAATCTATAGTCGAGATTGATAAATCGATAGTCGAGATTGATAAATCGATAGTCGAGATTGATAAATCCATAGTCGAGATTGATAAATCCATAGTCGAGAAAGTAATCGTAAGGCGAGAAAGTAATCGTAAGGCGAGAAAGTATAAGGCGAGATGTCCGACTGTACATGTGGTCAGCGGTGTTAGCTTTGAGGGACGTTGCAAGGTAAGTTATGTCTCTGATGATGTTCATGGGATATGTCAGGAATTATTAGGATAGTAGAGGTGGCAGTTTTCACGCGTTTTTTATTTTTAAATAAAATATGGCACAAAATGGTATAAACGCCGATACTACCAGGGAATTATACTATCAGGGAATTATACAATAGGGTGGACGAGCTCTCTGCCGCAATTTCACCTCAACCGAGCAATAACAGCAACATCAACGCTGAAGTCAGGAATATCTTCACCGGGAACAATTCAACAAGCAGTCGACCACCAGAAGCCCGTGCCAGACAACAACAACTAGCAGTCAGCCAAGTGCCACAAGATGGACAACCTCATGGCGCCCCAGCTTTGTCAAGAGGAGATTGTCTCCCCATTAGGCATAGTGCTTTTGGGGTAAGACGTAATTTTCCTGGCCAAAGACCAATGTCGTCTCAACCTCGGAGAAGAGTAAACTGCATCACCGTTGTTGATAATAAACCCTTCTTGCAAGACCTGATACTGTTGAGCGGTCCTGATGAAACGTCCGTGCCGCGTCAAGGAACCCGTCTTTTACTGACAGAAAATGGTCATGTAATAAACGCCTGTCGTTTTACAAAAGGCCTTTCTGATGCCCTAGTTGAAACCACCATTATCGAAGCCTTCGAAGGGAAGATTCCTCCTAATGTTGATATCAAACTGCTTATGTCCGTCCACACCAGTTTGGTACAGCCTACATTGGCGCCTGGTCAATGTGGAATAGATGGCGTCATTCTTCATCGACTATTTAAGCAAAAACCAGTCTATGTGCGCCCAAGTCATGTATTATTAAACACAAGGACGGATCGTCAGGTAAACATATTTTCATTGATTATATTTTGTGCGCATTTCTATGTATTTTAATACACCCATCAAAGTTTTCCCCTGAGGGGGGAGGGTGCAGGCAACCTCGTTTTAGAGTCAGAATTATTTTGAATTTCTTGCATTAAAATGAGCTCATAAGGGGGATAATTTATATGCATATAAAAGAATATTAATTTGGTGGACATTTTGGAATAAGGTCTATTCTGCAAACAAAAAAGTGTTTTGTCAAACCACAAATTTAATCTACAAAGTAAGAGAATGTCTTGGGGGGAACAGTTATGTCAATCTTGTTGCACAAAAGTACAGTGCTGTAGACTGTGGTATTAAATTTTGATGAGATATATAGCGATGACAAGCTTAAACTCATCATTCTAACTTGTGCAAGCCATGCCTACTCTAGCTAATAACAAGATGGCTGTTGTCTAAATAGTAAATATCTCGAACCTTGGTGAGGTGCTGGTCATTATTCCTACATAGAGGCTTATACACATGGTAAAATACCCCTGGGTTGCCCATACCCCTCCCCCCCCTCCTTCAGGGGGAAAACTTTGATAGGTGCATAAACCACACTAAAAGTCTGGCAAAATCTGAGTCTTCTGTTCACCAAAAATTTAGAAGAATTACAACTATCCACGTCTTCACTCAGCCTTACACATAGTTATATTTCTATAGTACAGTACCATGAACATTGGAGCTTCTAAGTAGTTTCATTTTTTGTGGATTTTATAAAGAACAAAACTACTGTACTGTATGGCCTGCTGGTGGTAATTACTAAGTTAACATACTGTACTTGGCAACTCATCATGCGCCTTTCTTTTTTATTTCAAAACAACATTTAGACAAGGCCTTCGGCAATGAGTGCTGTTGCATCTTCTACCAGTGCAAGATCTTCTTCTGTGGGAGATGCTGGTACATCTTCTAGTAGTGAAAGGGTATCTGGCATGGCTAATGCTGGTACATCTTCAATCGGTGTAAGATCTTCTGGCATGGGTGATGCTGGTACATGTAATTCTACTACCTCTTCCACTGGTGCAGGTAAATTGAATAGTTTTCCACTAGATATTTTTCTATCATGTTAATGCAGTGGTCAGTATTAAGGCCCAACAAGGGGAAGTTGTTGCTGGGTGTTTAGACTGGCCCTGGATGGCCTGATAGTATTACTGTATAATTATACTTTTTATTTATTTTTTGTGATTTGTGAAATACAAATGTTTTGTTATGAGCTTGTGACTAGACCCTCTTACGCCCCTACAGTTCCTCACAGAACCACATATCCCTAAACGCATTAATTAAATTTACAATTATTTCATTTACAATCATTAGTTTTATAATATATTGCTTACTCTTGTAGTATTTGATCAAATGCAACAACCAAGAGCACAACCACCGCAAGTTGTCATTGAAGACACAGATTTGTTAGTACAAGGTATTGCTGCAGCATTAAAGCCTTGTTTTAATATATCGGTCATGTGTGGTCATGGGTGCTTTTTGCGTACTTGTAATCATCAAGGGGTGCTTGTTTGGGGGTGTGCTAATACATGTATAGTCATTTACCTATTTACAGTAATTTCAATAAATTCTATTTAATACCACCACCTAATTGGATATACAATGCTCTGGTCATATGTTCAGAGCATTGATCGAAGATAATACAGTGTTTATAAAGAAGATATAGTTTTTAGCTTGAGCATAGTCATTGTAACTACTAGTATATTTATTTATTTATTTATTAATTTATTTATATCTTAGTTTTAGACGAGGCTGAGGAACAGCATAGAATTGAAAATGACCCAATGGAGGTGGACTCAGATGCCTTAACACAAGGTAACTGAAAATTGCATTTAGTTATAGTATTTTGTAAGTGACATTCACTAGCAAACTTGTTGGAGTTTGTGGACGTGCCACAAGATGGATCCTAGAATGCAAAATAGGGGACATGCCATACAAGGAGCGTCTGCTTGCACTATACTGCATCTGTTACCCTTGTCTTATGACAGGGAAGTTAAGGACATAACGTTTTTTATAAGGCTTTGTATGGACTTAGCTTTCTGATCTGGATGTTTTTAATTTTGTTTATTTTGGTAGTCATAGCCGTACCCACACTTCTAATAACCTTACTCTTATGCTTAAAGTTCTATCTTGTAAAACTAGCACGTTCCAGGCCTCCTACTTCAACCGAGTTGTTCACTCTGGATTCTGGAACTCCGTTTGTAAAATAGCACCGTCCAGTAACAAATATTTTGAATATTTCTGGTGTTAGATAGAACATACCGTACAGTAAGCATAGTTAGACATTAACTGAAAATGTCATTCTAAACTCTTATTAACCCTTTTGGTGACTGAGGGTTCTCCCTGTGGCGAGTAAAATACTCTGCTGAGACTTCCAGAGTAAAATCCAAAGTATGCATCAGTCTCAGAAGATAAATTCAGTCATCAAGGAGTGAAAGTATTTTCTGTTCAAATACATAATTTTGCGGACATGGTTATTAATATTTCCATTTGAGCAGATTGCCACAGGTGTTGGCTGTGTACATTTGACATTATCAACATGAAAGATTTCTCCATATGCCAACAAACAAATGTGATAATTGGTGGAGGTGCTGTAGTATCGTTTATGCTCAGTCTATTTTCCTTGCATTTTTTATCCGAGGAAAGTGCTGATCCAACTGCTAATGCTGATGTTGCACCTACATTTGTGGAAGGTGCACCGCTAAAACAAGTTATTATACAACCATCCGCACTGATGTTATTGGTATTTTCAGCGACCCAGACATACTTAATTTTTTGCTTAACGTAACCGTAATTGCTACCAATGGCCAAGACGAGAAGGGGAAAGGCAGAGGGGTCATCTTGGATGTTCTCACACATTTCTGGCAAGAAGTGTTCACAGCATTCACGTTAGGTGGCACTGAGAAAACCCCTTTCGTTAGACATGATCTCAAGAAACCGCAGTGGCAGTCTATTGCAAGGGTTCTTGTTTATGGCCATAGAGTGCTAAACAATTTCCCACTAAAACTGTCTCAGCTGGTTATCGACACGTGTTTATTTGGGGAGGAAAGTTTGAGCAGAGAATTCTTGATGGCGTCATTCCGTTCATTTGTGGCTAGTGATGATCGAGTGGTGCTTGACATGTGTCTTGGTGGAGATTTTAACCCAAATGATGAAGATGCCCTTGAATTTCTATCAATGTCAAAATGCTACAGAGTTCCAACAAAGGAAAACATAGAGGCGATCACTTACGAGTTAGCACATCAAGAATTGGTACAGAAGCCAAGATACATTGTCCACTGTTGGGCACCAATATTGAAGATGCTACAAGTTGATGGTACTTTTAAGACACCACAGGGAGTCTCAGATCTGTACCAAAGCAAGTGCCCTACAGCGAAGAAAGTCATAAAACTCCTGAAAGCTGAAACAGCAGATGAAATTCAGAGGCAGACCATCAGTCACCTGAAAAGGTACATAAAGTCCTTGGAAGGAAAAGCTTTGGAAAGGTTTTTACACTATGTCACTGGGAGTGATATCCTGACATGTGAATCAATTGAAGTGACATTTAATTCACTCAGTGGATTCCAGCATCATCCTGTTGTTCATACATGTGGGCCAGTCTTGGAGCTTCCAACCACATATGAATCTTATATGGATCTGGCAGAAGAATTCACCAATGTGATGAGAGAAGAGCAGGCTTGGTCGTTTGATATTGTTTAATTTTACTCCTGCCATTTGTGCATATGTTTGGGTAGGGTATGAGATACTGTTTACTGATACAATGGAGTTACAGTTTTGTTAAACCAGTTAACTTTTAATTTGTTGCCAATTAATATATTTTACAATACATACCATTACTATGTAAATGTATTATGTAAGAGATTGTTATCTAAATTATTTTATATAGATTATATTTCATTGATCATTACATGACTCCACTGAGATGTGGATTTGTATTTTCAAGTGCTTGTAATGTCTTTCACAAGTTAAATAGACTGATAGAAGACTTTATTTAACCCAACTGTTGTGTATTATTATAATTAACTGTTCAGATAGATAGATAGATAGATAGATAGATAGTTTAATTAATCAGAGTTACATTGCAGTTGAGACTGAATTGCGTAACTTTACAAGTAGTAAATTGATACTATAGAATTACATAAAAATTACCTACTATAACAACATTAACTTAAACTATGTACAATATTATGTATAAACTGCATAAAACTTCTATGTATATAAATAATGATATCACTATATTAATTCAGGCTGTTTAATTTACACCTTATCATAAAGCTCACTACTATGGATGATAAAAGAGTTAGCATAACGTTTGATCTTTACAGTTGGTACATTAAAAGATCTATGTTTCCTGAGCCTGTATCTAGCATTATTATTTCCTTGTTGTAATAAAACGTGCAATTTGTTCTTAGAATTGCTTACAATTGACCTAAAAAGGGCTTTGGTTAACGTTTCATGGTGTTCGTGAATTGATTCTAGGCCAGCGAGCGATAGGGCGTCTTCATATCGGCAGTAAGGATAAACACAGGCTAATGCTCTTCTCTGTATCCTCTCCAGGTCTTCTTGTAGATATCTTGGAAGCGAGTAGTGGAAGACAGGACAGGCGTAATCGATAGCAGAACGGATGCATGCGCAGTAATAAGCGATTATATCTCTTGCTGGAACCTTCGCTCTCTTAAGCTGCACAAGAAAGTACTGCTTGCGAGATGCTTTTTGTACTATTTCCTCGATATGATTGTTCCACGTAAGAGTGCTGTTAATGGTTACGCCAAGTAACTTTACTTTACTCACTGAGTTAATGGCGGACCCCTCAATGGTAACTGACGGTGGTAGGTCCCGAGAACGACTGAAGGTGATAGGCAACTCTTTACATTTGTCGCAGTTCAGTTGAAGCAAATTCCTTTTTGACCACTCAGAGACCTGATCAACAGCCGATTGTGCCATACTGGAGTTACCTTTGGCTATAACTTCTGATACTGTGGAGTCGTCGACATATTTCCACATATCAAAGGAGCTTCCAGAGATTGAAAGATCGTTAATCATTATCAGAAACAACCAGGGGCCCAATTTGGTACCCTGAGGAACTCCTGAAGGGGCGGCTCCCCACTCTGAGAAACAATCCTGTTCCAGTTTAACTCTCTGCGATCTTCCGGAAAGAAAACTTATGATCCAATTGGTGACACTGTTGGGAATGTCCATCTGATGAAGTTTCTCAATAAGAGTAGAGTGGTCAATTAGGTCGAAAGCCTTTCGATAATCGTTTGACTTTGGGAAGCAGGCTTACATCAGCTAATTTCCAAACACTCGGAAGTTTTTGGTCCTTATAAGATGAATTCAAAATATTAGCAACTGGCTCCGCCAAAATCTCAGCATACTCCTTGAACAACCAATTAGATAATCCATCGGGGCCGGAGGCCTTATACTTGTTTAAATGTAACAAGTGGGTGTACACACGCTCGATTGATACCTCTGGGATCACATCTTGCTCCTCCACTTGTAGGTTGACAGCATCAGGGTCAAGGGGCTCGTATTCCTGCAGAGGTTCAAGAAGGGCAACATTAATAGCGTCGGCTATTTCCTTGTGAGACAAGTTATCGTACCCTGGGATATTAAGACTGTTCATCAAGTTGGTGTTGTTTACGGATCCACTTAGTTTCTTGACTTCCTTCCACCACTGACGAGGATTGGCCCCTTTCAGATCCTGCACTTTTGAGGCATAAAATTTAGCTTTGCATGATTTCCTTTCTCTGTTGACTGCGTTACGGTAAAACTTGAATTGCAGGCTATTCTTGTTGGAGTAGAAGGCCTTTTGTCTCATGTGTATTAAATCTTTTAGCTTAGTAGACATCCAAGGTGCGTCGCGGGGATGAACTTTAATTACTTTCTCTGGCATAATATGGTTCACACCTATTTTTATGAGGTCAGTAAAAGCTTCTAGCTTTCCAGCACAATCGTCGTAAACATTAAGGATAGACCAGTCTATGTTACTTAAAAACCGGCCGAGCGAAGCTTTGTTACTAGCTCTCATATCTCTAACAGTGATGGATTTTCTTGAAGACTGACCCATTTCTCTTTCTCTTTCTTTTGGTTTAACAAGAACAGTGTTATGATCTGACAAGCCGAAGGGTGGATATATCTTGGCTGGTAAAAAGAACTCGGCCATATTCGTTAGAACCTGATCAAGTATTACTTGTCCTCTCGTAGGCAACTTTACCAGTTGCTTGAGTTTGTAATGGCGTTGGATGTTAGTAACATTGAGGCGATTAAAATCTCCTGCAATGATAATACCGCAATTAGAATATAAAGATTCGGCCAATGTTAAACTTTGGAAGAGATGATTGATAATTAAATGACAGTTTGAACCAGGTGGGTGGTAAATAACAGCGATGATTATGCACGTAAAGCCTCGAGG
The DNA here is from genome assembly GCA_964035015.1 of Corallium rubrum. Classification (NCBI taxonomy): domain Eukaryota; kingdom Metazoa; phylum Cnidaria; class Anthozoa; order Scleralcyonacea; family Coralliidae; genus Corallium; species Corallium rubrum. Next base: position 8,015 of record CAXIUP010000072.1, on the reverse strand, counting down.
GAGTCGCGTTGGATTTAACTTAATCCACAAGATTTCATGTTCGTTACAACATTGCAAACTTTCGGGAATTTCGTATTTCATCTGTTCTTGGGCGTAAATATAAACTCCACCATGTTCTCGAACAGTGCGATCTTTCCGAAAGATGTTGTAGCCGGCAATGTTTACAACAGTGTCACTAATTCTATCTTTTAACCATGTTTCAGTAATAAACCCCACATCGACGTTATTCCGTTGAAGAAATTCTTGGACCTCGACCAACTTGGGAGCCAAAGACATAGTATTCGAGAGCATGATAGTTGGGACAAAATTATATTTGTCTTGAGACGGCGTTTCACTTCGTTTAACATTAGATAAATTAATTAAGTTGGAAAAATTCACTCCTCGCTGTATTACTTGATTTGCATACGAATGCCGTGAAGAGACACATACTGGAATACTATACTTTCTTCTTGCTTCTTCGGCTCTGGTTTTAACGCCACCCCGTCTTCCTCTCAATCTCCACAATGATTCTGGCATACTCGAAACACTGTTGTTATATTGGAAAGGCTGTGATTCCTTAGCCACTGGCACTGGTAATGTGGTGGTGGTATAATTCATAGAATAAGTAACTGATTTGTATTGCTAAATTTATATGAATGAATAATCTTAAAGTTACTAAATATTAGGTTGGATAAACTACAATCCTGGGCAAAATTCATTTGAGAGAGCATAATTGGCAAAGAGTTAATGAATCACAAAAAATCGAAAGATAATCATCAAAAAGCGTCATCCCTCTGTCCAATGTTGGTTGAAGTAATAATATGCAAACTGGGGTGGATCCATATGATTATCAACATTGATTAAGGGGAGGGGAGATGAATTTTCATATGGAAATTTGACGATACACTGTAGGAATAATTTCAAGTGCAGTGTTGAATGATTTGGCCAGGATTGTAGGTGCAACAAAGGAAAATATAGATTAGATGTGAACTAAATAGTCGAGTGCCAAAATTATTTTGATTCTAGGCTTTTTGATACATGTAGTCCACGAAGGTGTCATTTTCATAAACGCCAATGAATGATGTCATTTACAGCAGTGGTTGTTTTTTCTTGCTTTTTGTTTAGAAAACTGCATCAAGATTTAATTAAATTTAAAAAAAGTCAAAATACATTTGAATAAGGACATATTTTTCCAATAACAGAATGTAACTACATGTATTATATACAATGATGACTTAAATGACATCACAGTCAACCTTTGTTTTTTTGTAGAACATTAACAAATAGGCCAAAAACAAAAATATTTTCCACTTGATTATTTAGTTCATTTAGAAAATGTATTTCAAATATTTTATTTTGGGTCATTAGAATTTGTATGTTGGGGGCAAAAATGTCACCCTCACAGGTCAAAATTTGCAAATGAATATTTTTTTCTGAATGGGAGGTATGAGTAGGCCATAAGCTATTCAAACTATTATACCATTGCCAAAAACATAGAATACGGTCTAACATTTTAAGCAAAGGCCTGTTGTTTAGTTTGTCTTTTATCCTACTGTCATTTATGTTGCTCTCTGATGAAGGGTTGCTTGAAACGTTAGACTTTATTCCATGTATTTGGCAATACACCAATCTTCTCACATCTCGATTTGTATTTCAACACTGCCTACACAGTACACTAAGCGAACAGTAGTGTGAAAACATTTGACAATTGAACAGTTAAGAACATGTCCTCAGTAAATGAAACAAATTCATATGCTATACAGTTCTTAAATTTACTCATTGACAAAACTGTCGACAATGTCAAGTGCCCTCAAGAAAAGGTCAATCCCATGATTTCCATCATCAGCAAGTGGGTCAACATGGCTTTCTAAATGCTGGAGCTGCTCTTCTGTAAGCTCCACCTCTGAATTAGGTACAACCACATTATTATCAGTGACAACATCAGGAACCGGACCATTATAATCAATTCCATATTCGTCCAAATTAACCAGAGGTGAGTCGTCTGGAATATTTATCATATTTGTTTGCCATAATGCTAATGGTGTTTGGTGGTTTGCTGTCCTCATCCCATGGTGATTCCATTGACGTTTGAATTCTTGCAAAGAGGCATTTACACGAGGAAGATAAATAAAATGAAGTGCAAATAAATACACTTCATTTAGAGAATCGAGCAACATTCTCTCTTGAAGGAACTTGAAGACATCTTTGTAGAGGGCAGATAATACTCTGTTAACTTCTGCCCACAACCTTTCTATGCGCTGGTTGTGAATGCTCGTTCCCGCAATGAAACTTCCTCTATTTTCCCCTCTGCTGGCAATCATAAACCTTGCAACATCCACGTTTTCCACTCCATGATCACCTCGCACTCTGGAAGGCAACCCAAATTCCGCAACTCCACTTTGGAATAAGTCCAGAACAGTTGCAGCTCTGTTGTTGGTACAGCATGTTATATGAATAATTGTTCGGCTAAAGCCATCTATACAACCATGTATGACAAACCGCCATGATATCAGCTTGTGGTTGGAGTCAATGTGCCACAAATAATTAGGACCAGGGACACGGTAGACTCTACGACAGATGGCATATCTTCTTCGCATTCTCCTACCAATTGTATCGACCCTGCCAAGACTTTCTCTCACTCTCAACCTCTGAACGTTGATATTCCTTCCTTTTAAGCTTCCTCTTACATAGCATTCACCACTGTATGGGGTCAGGCTAAGAATCTCTTTAATTTGGTCGTCCAAATCACTGTCAGATATCTCTGTGAAGCTGCTCTCGATGCCATACTCGATTCTTCTTCTGTGAAGGGTTCGCTCAGACACACCAAGGAACTCTGCGATTGTTTTCCAGTTCATCCCTGTCTCTCTTAATGATTCAATCTGAGCTTTCGTTATATTAAAAGCTGGTCTCCCTCCAGTACTTGGCAGCAAACAAGTGACTTCCCTTCTCTCCTCGACAGAAGAATTTTCCACAACTACTGAAAGCCTTTCCAGTTCTCTTTCCATATCAGAAATTAGACTGTTGAGCAATGTACCTAATGAATCGGAGTCTTCTGTCCGCTCTTGGCTCTGCCTCTGGTTGTTATTTACAGTCACAGATATAGCTGTCACAATTGAGATATAGTTCTCAAGTTTGCTTTTACAATGTTCTATACGAATAGGATCACTGACAGCCAACGAACGCTGAATCTGGTTTGATAGTGTGTTAATAGATTCGAGAAAGTCTCTTAGATCCTCGTGGCCTAGTGAAGACGCCGCCATGTTTGCTACTTGCAAGGGAAACAACCGCTGACCACAAGTACAGTCGGACATCTCGCCTTATACTTTCTCGCCTTACGATTACTTTCTCGCCTTACGATTACTTTCTCACCTTACGATTACTTTCTCGACTATCGATTTATCAATTTCGACTATCGATTTATCAATCTCGACCATAGATTTACATTTCTGGAGTAGTGAAATAAAACTCGATACACTTTTGTCAGGTATGGCTTGCCATATATTTGGCACGGGGCGCGGTAAATGGCGTGGGTCATTTTGCCGGTCGGTGTTTGCTGCCTCCAATCTCTGACATTCTCTCCTGCTTTCCTCGTTGGCTTACCAATCGAATGTTTTGGGGGGATTTGCATCCTGTTCAATCCAACGAGTGCTGCGATTTTTACGAACAGTTTCCAGTGTCTAACCGAAGATATATGTCATCCGATCGTCAACCTCTTTCCAAGTTTTGTACGAGTTTATTGCTTATTTGCATATTTTATTCTAATACTTGGTAAATATGTAGATGAGCGATCGAAGAATGTCCAGTTTGCAGGAGGCATCGAAGATGGGGTTTGTGCTGAAGTTAGATCCATCAGGATCTGGAAATCGTTGTTACTACCGATGTTTGGCCACCTTTTTGAACCAAAGTGAAGACGATGTCATCAATACCCTAGAGATGTTTATGCTAAAAAGGCAGTTTATTCCTATAGTGAATGAGGTATTTTGTGAGACATTTTTCATGTATTGTGTGTGTGTGTGTGGGGGGGGGGGGGGGGGTCAAGCAGGTTTAAAGTTGCAAAATACAGTACATTAATGCCTTTTTCCCATTTTGTAGCATTGGCAAAATTGTGGAAATCGATCTACACAGTTTTTTTTCGGAAAGTGACTTTCCATCTCGTGGAAAGAAACGACCGGATTCTTGGTATGATACGGTAAAGGCGTTGCGCAATGAAATTGCGACACACGCAGTAATCACTGTGTCAGCATTGGTGTTTCATTTAGAAGTCAACATAATAGATTGGGAAGGGGTAAGTGAAGTGAAAAAGTATGCAATATATTTTATTAATTATTTTGCAGCATGGTGTTTGTGTTTCTTTTGTATGTTGTAGAGATTGGTCAAAATAAAACCTACACAAGCATGCCAAAGAAATAGTGACATGTATCTTTTCCAACTGCTGTGCCCTATGGCCTAGTTCTCCGTAACTGGGCCCTGTACAGAGACATCTTCATCTTTCAGTACAGTCACATGGCTAAACCAAGAAATCCAGGGGGGCAAGTGAGGTACACTATAATTATTTAAATATTTCTACATAAACTCAACAAAGTTCTTTTATCGCTATATCAACATATTTACAGCGACATCCTGACAAGAGAAATCCAGGCAACAACTGATATACTGCAAAGTAAGGCAGCTGTGCTTCATACTCCTGAATTATTCACCTGCTATACTTGAGTTGACAATTTACTTGCTGGTATGATAGACAGAACGGATAAAAATTTTCAAAGTGGCAAATGGCTGCATGGAAATAATTCTCAGTGCACAAATTATATTATTACTATATAATGGTTACAGTATCTGTATAATTAATAGAGACAGTGTCAGAGGTTTCTAGTGGGTGTGTGAAAAAAAAATTGGGGTGGGTGCCCCTTTGCACCCCACCTGTTTCAGTATTAAATCATGAATGAATGCTGTATGTACTGGGTTGGTGATGACCATACCTAATAGTTCAAACGGTAGGAAAGTGAGTTTTTGTTCAGAAATTACCTGCTCAAGCGGGAAAAAAGCTCAAATTATCAGAATAGAACAAGCCAATCTGGGATCTTGTATTAAAGTAAATTTATGTATGCCTCTAGGATATTATTGATCTGACTGGTGGTGGGATTGGTGATGACAAACCGAAGTCTAGCAATGAGCAAGACTATGTATCCTTGGATGAGGAAGAAGATGAAAATGTATGTGCAATGGTAATTACTGTACTGTGCGTGTATAAACATCAGGGTCTACAAGTCTATCCCATTAACAGTACTGTGTCCGATTTCTGTGTCATACCTGTATTTGTATAGTGATTAGCATTCATGTACATGGACTTCACAGAACTTGTATGTGTTACTAGGACAATAATTGAACTGCTATACAGTATTCACTGTCCAATTCAAATACATGTAGGTTCAAGCTGACAAGACAATTTTTGTTACAGATATGCCTGTCACATTGTCAAAGAGATAAATTGAGTAAATGTTCTTGTCACTGTACTTTGTGCAGTACACTGTATACCATACATGTATTATTATTCTCTGAACCATTTTTGCTTTTAAAATTTTGCACTGCAAAATGCAGCCTGTTATAGATTTCCCAAATGCTTATGCTCCTTCCCTGATAAATGATAATACACAGTATTGAATACTGCCTTTATTATGGCTACAGTACAACGTTAATGTAGCAATTTTACCGCAACTTGGAAGTGACATTTGTATTACATTCTAACTCTTGCGCAGTCAGTGGCCCTGCTGCTGCTATAGTCACTATATTGTCATTGTTATAGATTTGTTTCAAGTGATTCAAGTGATTCGAGTGATAGTGAAACAACATATGTTCCTGCACGAAAACAGAGAAAAGTTGGGCCATATCTAGGAGGAAAAGTACAATAGAAAAAGTAGAAATGATTCCGGCAGCTATAGATGGTTTGAAGGTCTATGAAATTCAAAAGCATGCAGAGTCTGGAAATTACTTTTCCCTATTAAAAGATGGCAGATCCTGAAAAAAAGACTCTGGGACACAGTGGAAAGGATATCAAAGAGTGAGGTATTCAAATTGTCGTGGTTCATTTCAATGTCAAAATGAACAATGTGGCTTTAAAAAAGAGTATGGGGTAACCAATAGAAGCCAATTTGACAAAAAAAGTAGTGATTGCCTTATATGTGGTGAAACAGGGACTTGTTCAGCCAGGAAGTATATTGCACATCAAACAAGAAAAATCCATGTATACCATTGTGGGGATCACACGTGTCCATCTAAACTAGTACTGGATCACAAAACAGAAGATGTTCACCGCAAAGTCTGTGAAAACCCTGCTGCCACCCCTTCACAAATACAAAGCAGCATTATATTGTCCAAAGTGAGACAGCACAGTGGTTGGTCTGTAGTGGAACGAGCTGCTGAATCAGTCTTGAACAGAAAATGGATTTCAAATGAGAAAAAAAAGATAAAGAGACAGAATGAGCCTCATGGCCATCACTTTGATGCAGTGGCTCATTTCAAACAATATACAGACACCAGGGATCCTTACTACATACACACCTTGAACTTTAAGGGGCACGATCCCAGTAAACAGTCATTCGTGTTTAAAACGAGTAAGCTCGAAGCAACATTTGGTTTGAACATGGACAGAGCTTGTGAACATCCTTTAGGACAGGAGTTTTGCTATTTTGATGGTAAAGTTAAGAGATGTAATGGATTTGTTTCCCTCACTGCTAGTGTCTACCATCCAGTACTACGTGAACTTATCCCGCTGGCGACCATGGAATGTGAAGGGGAAAATACAGCAACAGTGGCATTATTTTGGAAACATTTTAATGATGTTCTCAGAAAGGAAGGTGGAAATGCGCAGTATGTTTTCAATCCACGTGGATGGCTTACAGATATGGCAAGGGCTAATATGCAAGGACTGAAAGACGTTTTTGGCCCATCCATCTTAGACAGAGTCAAGACATGTGAATTCCACTTTAAAGAGTGTCGAAATAGACAAGCCCGTAAGCTGGATGAAACAACAAAAAAGATTTTCAAAAAACTGTGTTGGAAGCTGGGAGTCCATTTGGGTATGAAAACGCCTGTGAGAACATGGAAAATGTTATCTCAGAAGTAGATAGAAGATCATTTTTTAAATCTTGGTTTGACTGGTGGCACAACCGAAGAAACATGATCTTCCGTGCATTTTTATCTAGTAGTTTGCAAGGTGGTTCTAAAATGAATCTAGCAGAAACTATCCATGCAAGCTGGGTAAAGCGAGATCATATGAACATGTCACTACTAAATGCAGCACAGGCTGATGTTCGAGACAATATTCAACTTGAAGTGGAATATAAAGCATTCTCAAATGGAGCCGGGCAAGCTGCAAGAAGACCTTCTATACAAGGATGGAAAAGGAAGGATGCTGCAGCCCAATTGTCTAGAGCCAGAGCTCTTGGTGTTGACCTAACCAGGGATGATATAACAGATGAAGAACGACTTAATTATGCCAATAACAGTGCAGCATAAGTCGCCCTACCAACCCAAATGATAGACACAATGCCAGTGTTTCAGCAGGACCCCAGCGTTCAGCAGGTGAAAGAAATGCACGATTCAGGGTGCCACGTAGCAAGGTTTTCCTAAATCGACTTGCTAAGGCAAAAAATGAAAAAACAGCATTAAAGTAGATGCTTCAAAAACAGAGAGAAAAACTTCAATGAGTCAGAAATACACCATAGTAACAAGTTCAACAGCAAGTTATGATGTCAGTATTGGTCAAAAACATTCATGTAAATGCCCAGATTTTGCGCGACACAATGAAAATCAATTGTGCAAATATATTATATGCGTTCTACTGTTCGTTTGCTAACTGCCAGAAACTTGTGAGCTACTCCATCAGATATATTTAACAGAATCTGAAATTTCAGAAATCTTAAGGAACACTCCGCCCGTTCCAGATGAATTTAAACACGTTCCAGGCGCTAGACAGCAGAGCAGAAAAGAATTCGTGAACAGTCTTTTGCTTAATGACTCGCGTAATGGCAAGCCAAAGG